>WOVY01015436.1:0-228285 GCA_013436015.1 Rhipicephalus annulatus | reverse complement strand
GACTTGTTTTTCAGTAGCTTTGTGTATTCTAACTTGCTGTATAATTTGCTCGCTTTTTTCGCTATGCTCCCTTTTTGTGCCCCTCCTGCTTGGTCTACGGACTGCAGTATGTAATAAAAAAAGTTCCGCGGGATTCTGAGAGCAGGGACCTTGACAGCTTTTATAACACATGAAGGGCTGTACCGGTTCAAACGCGTTTGTTTTGGGCTAGCCTCAGCACCTGCTGCTTTTCAGAGTATGATGTCTCGAATCCTTCGCAATTGTGTGGGTGTCCTCTTTTACATCGACGATGTAGTTATTTTTGGTAAATCAGCTGAAGAGCACCGCAAGAACTTGGAGAAAGTGTTGCAGTGTATCAAAGACACAGGTCTGAAGCTCAACAGCAAATGTGTGTTTGGAGTTAAGGAGCTCGAACTCTTGGGCCACAAGGTGACACCTAGCGGTATTTCGCCACTGATGGGGAAGTGGACGCAATTGTGGAAACCCCAGTTCCAAGAAATGCCGCTGACCTCCGCTCCTTTCTTGGGTTGGTGGAATACTACGCCAAGTTGTGCCACACTTGGCCGAGATGTTATAGACCAATGAGGGCTCTTCTTAGGAAAGGCGAAACTTTCACCTGGTTTGTTGCAGTGGATAACCGTTTCCGCGCCGTAAGGAGGTATTATTGTCATATCTTGCAAAAAGTTCACACCAATTAGGGCAAACAATCTATTCATTTTTCTGGAATTTCTTTTTGGAATAGTTACCTTCCGACATTAAAGTATGCCGTTCCCTGAAGGTATTTAAATCGAAGTTAAAAAATCATTTTATGTCAACTAACTAGCCTGTTTTGCTGTTTCTTAGTTGATTCCTGTTCATTGTGAGTTGCGTTCTGTAATCACGTGTCGTGAAGTTAGCACGTTATTCTTGCTTTTAAATTGTTTCTGTGAGATTACAAGGTTATATTTTTACTTCATTTGTTTCAATTGCATTTTTACTGCAGCTCTGTCTCCCTGCTATGTACATCACAATCATTCTCAATTATACATTGTACAAGAGGTCCCATGCAGTCTCTGACTATGGGACCTCTTTCTGTATATCATGCACATGTATTCTTTTTCATTTAGCACAATAAAACCTTCCATTCTGTTCTGCACATGTTTGATATTGCGCTTCCAAATATCATTTCCACTGATGCATCTGAATGTGGTCTTGGTGCAGTCCTCAGCAGCACACCGATAATAAGCTTCGTACTGTTGCTTTTCCATCACGCACGCTTCTTCTCCGGATGAAAGAAAGTACGCAGTTGGCGAAAAAGAAGCACTTGCATGCATTTGGGCATGCGAGCATTGGCATGCATACCTGTGGGGACGGAGCCTCACTCTCCGAACAGACCACCAGGCCCTCGCTTCGCTTCTGTCTTCGTAGGGCTCAGGCCGACGCCCACTTGAATTGCACGTTGGTGCACAAGGCTACTACGTTACAATTTCACGGTGGAGTTTCGTGGTGGAGTTATCAATTTCCCTTTCAAACATGTTCTTCCCCGAACTCGAAAGATAGCGGGGAACTGGTTTGCAATAGAGATATTCATTTCCAGAGCAAGAGGTTTTGCAAGCGTAAGCAGCTGCGTTCTTCGCGATCTTCATGGACGTGGCTTGCAGTACAAAAGAATGCGAAAGATCTTGGGGTTCCCGGAATTATTACAAGCGTATAGCACCAATGACACAGTGGGCTTGCATTCGGGTATTCTGGGTGGCAGCCTAGTATTCCAACACTCATCTACGCCGATGCTTGTGACTTGTTCGCAAACTTCCTTTAGGCAGGCTTGATGTCCGGAAATCGAGCTATGTAATACGACTTATAGAGCGCTTCGAAACAGCGCGCAGGCGCAGGCCTCACGTTTTCTTTTGTTTCCCGGTGGTGTTCGTACCTTTACAATGCACATGACCACTCTCAGGGCATGTGATCGGAAGGGGTTATTCAGCCTCAAGGGTCCTCCTTTCTTCTTTTTAATTTCTTTCTCCGTATGTGCAGTTATTTTTAATCACTAGAGATACAACACACATACCTGTTTCAAAGACCTGCAAACTACTTTTATGTATTTGAAAAAAAGAGATATAAAACAGCTAGCGAAGGGAACGCGTGCTTGTCTTCTCTGTAAGCGAACTCTCTTACTGCGGCCTCATTGTCCAACGAACCGAAGGGATAAAGGTATTTGGCGCTCTCTAGTTTCATAACTGGAGCAGCATTGTTAATCTCTGCTCTTTTTATTTTGCTTGAGATGACATTTTTCACTCAAGCAAGTTGATGTATGCCCTTAAACTGTGTCCAATAAATAATATCTACCGATAACCAACAGTGAAAAATTATGCCTTCCTCTTGAGAAAACACGCCAGAGACTGCGTGATTTCAACAATGAAGTTGTTGAAGCTTGAGGTAAATCTGGCCGCGGAAACTGGGCATCAATTTCGGTTTCAAGGAACATGCGCGCACGTAGCAGTTGCCGGCCACCATAACATCTGGTTGAACAAATTGAGGTTAACGTGGCCGTAGCATTCATTGTCTTTTACTAGTTTTTCGAAATTCACGAACTTTATTAACTGTGAGAAACTATTATTTTGCTGATTCGAGTTGTCTATTTTAGATTTCTTATTTTTACATTGGGGAAGCATCGACACACTTTGACTTTACTCGTAGCACTTGCATGTACTCACCCGAGCCACTCAATCTGCAATATCACAAGTCGAATCAAACTCTGTTATTTTGCTCTAATACAGCATAGATACGTGACAATGCTCGATGAATACGCGAAAGATGAGACACTTGATGTTGTGTGTAGCGAATGGAAGCCGCAGCGCGCCACGTCAAGCCGGTTCGAGACACGTTGAGCACGCAGCGAGCCACGTCGAGCCACTTCGAGCCTTGTCGAGCTTGTTCATCTTCTGCTTTTGGCATGCATTTCAAAGGTGGACAAATAATAGGCTATATTTGTTCAGGAAAATGCATGTAGCCAGTTTGAAGCTTACTCGATGCTTATTTCTAATACTGTCACTGAAATGCGTGAACTAGACATACTCATTTTTTGAAAAAAAAATGGCAGCATATCCACGGGGTGGTTGTGGAGAGTGGGGTTAAGCATCCGTCCGTGTATTCGTTCTTGCTTCCGTCTGTCCGTGCGTCCATTCATGCGTCCACCCATGCATCCATCCGCCCGTCCGTGCATGCGTCTGTACGTGCGTCCGCACGTCCATTCATGCGTCCGTCCATACGCTCGTCCATGCATCTACTCTGAGTCCGCCCATGCGTCCACCCGTTCGTGCAGCCATCCGTGCGTCCGTCCATGCTTCTGTCTGTGTGTCCATTCGTCCATCTAGTCAACACTCCAAGTACAATAATCTCGCATCTTTTCATTATATATTCCGCATGTAGAAGCCCCGCCATACAGCAGACATTCCAAGGACTAAACGAGAGGTGGCACACGCACACTTTCTTACGGCTGGCGCTTCGTGTCTACTTCCCACCTTTAACCACCTCGAGTTCATGGTATATACTAGTTCACTGTATTCATGGCACTGCGGCCCAACGCTCGCTAAACCTTTCTGAAACAAAGGAGGTTACGTCCAGCAAGTATAACGTAGCAACCTTTTCTTGTCAGATACTGCTCAATATATGTACATGTCAATGGCTGCTAATGGGGAATGAGAGACAGAAGAATTTGGCTTTTAGTTAACGTGAACGCTGTGGTTTTTTTATTGTTCAACAACGCACAGGAGAAATCTCCCACCGGCACCCCCTTGGAGGTCTAAGCGTAAGACATGTTAAGTACTGAGAGGGACGAACGGGTGCCGCTTTGAGGAGCCTCACCCCTAAAATTCATGTCATATGTTTTGCAACATGCCATGTAAACGAAATCACCACAAGAGCTGCAGGACCACGAAATGTAAATCATGACATTCAAGAAATCCATGTCATGATTTTCATGTTATGACTAGTCAAATATGTTCTTCATGCAGTCATCTTACGCCATACCAAGTTTGGTATTGATACCATTATCGAAACTGCCAGGAGAGCTAAAAGTCGTAGGCGGATAGATAGATAGATAGATAGATAGATAGATAGATAGATAGATAGATAGATAGATAGATAGATACGCTCAAACTCACCGAAGTTCGCTAAGAAATGCTTCGCATTTAAAAGGTTATCGCTTTTACGTGTAGTTTCTAATGACACTTATGCTTTCAGGCAGCTGGTCGTGCTGAATACTGGCAGGTCGCCGGTGTCCCTTTCAAGGTGGTTATAGAGATTAGAGTCGCACTTTCACTGATGATATCACGCACATAAGTCGTATTTCTCAGTGATTGTACAAGCGGGAAATAAAATATATGTCGACACACCACTGTTTTCGTATCTCCCTGCTCGATAAACACAGATCCCTTAACGATCACACGCTCATGCTCGCTCACAAGCTTCCATGTGAACATGCTGTAACCGAGCGACGCCATCATTGCTTACTGGGGCATTGATTTGATTGATATGTGGGGTTTAATGTCCCAAAACCACTATGAGATTATGAAAGACGCCGTAGTGGAGGGCTCCGGAAATTTAGACCACCTGGGGTTCTTTAACGTGCACTTACTGGGGCATGAAACAAGTGAAATGACATCATAGAACCAACTAGAAAGAGCAAAGAACAATACTTCTGCATGGTGAATGCTTCTCAAGAACAATGTGAACAATGTTGAGCTGATTATTCATATAGTTTTATAGATTATTTTACGCAACGAAGTATACAAGAGTTAGCGTTCGCGGACTACATGCACAAGCGTAGAAAAAAGATTGCCCGCAGCTTCCCTCGGGGGAACAGTGAGGAGGATGCGGAGCATATAATTGGTTAACGGGGTGTTAAAGTGCGACTTACTTGGGTCGATGGCTAAATTGGGTAACGTGGTTGTGAAATGGGGTGTTAAATTGCGACTTACTTGGGTCGATGGCTAAATTGGTTAACGTGGTTGTAGGAGGGGGTGTTAAATGAGTGAACACGTACACACGTATGCGAAAGGGCGGCGCTGGTCGAAGGGACGTCGATCATTGTGTTTGTGGATTCGTTGGAATTCATTTCACCGTGACCTTGGACGTCGACGCGCTGTACAAACCAACCGACGAGCGGCAACTGAGCGAGCGAGCGCCGACCTTGAGTATATATACAGCGCAACGGCGCATGCACTGTCAGCTGTTGAATGTTCTCGAAGCGCGACGGCGCATGCGCGTCCCCTGGAGAATCAGGAGAATTGTAGAATGTTCTCGAAGGGGAGAAGCGCGCGCGGCACAGATGGTGGGTGACGGTGCATGCGCGCGTCAGCTGTCGAATGTTCGAGAAGGGGAAGAAGCGCAACGGCGCATGCACGCGCGTCAGCTGCCGATGTTCTCGAAGCGCGACGGCGCATGCGCGCGCGTCAGCTGCCGATGTTCTCGAAGCGTGACGGCGCATGCGCGCTACATTATACAGCTAGCGAATGTTCGTGAAGAGGAGAAGCGCACGCGGTGTGTAGAGGAGGAAGGGTGCACAGATGGTGGAGGAGTGAAGCGCGCGCGGTGTGTAGAGGAGGAAGGGATGCACAGATGGTGGAAGAAGGAGGAGGAAGCTTGCGGACGGTGCCGCACTACAAGCCTCGAGTATTAGATGCTCCGCATCTAAAAAGATCGCGTTAGTGGTTTCCACATCATATCCACAGAGTGAATTATGATGAGTGGGGCGATGCGTCAGTCTTTCCGTCCATGTGTCCACCCGTTCGTGCGTCCGCACAGACAGACACTCCGACAGAGGCACGCGCGGAGTGCCAAACGCGTGTACAGCCGCGTGCACGGTCGCATGGAAGCATGGACGCACAAACAGATGGACAAATGGACGCACGAATGGATGGAAGCTCGGACGGACGCTTGCGCAGAAACACGGATGGGCGTACAGACGAACTGAAAGAATCGCGGATGGACGAACAGAATCGTGGGAGTAGAGACAGATGGACGCACGGACGGATGGAAGGAAGCAGGGACGAATGGACGCTTGGACAGAAGCACGTACGCGTAGACGGATGGAAGGAAGCATGAATGGACGAACATCCGGAAGCACGGATGGACAGACAGGCGGACTGACAGAAGCACGGATGGACAAATAAAATCATAGATAAACAGACAGAGGAATGCACGGACGGATGGAAGCAAGGACAAATAGACGCACTGATGGACAGATGGACGGACGGACGCATGCCCGGATGGACGAATGAACGGACCCAGGGACAGGAGCTTGTACGTGCAGATGGACGGACGGAAGCACGAATGGACGGACGGAAGGAAGCATGGACGGGCGCAAGGACGTTTGGACACACGGACAGATGGATAGACGCTTCGCCCCGCTCATCATCATTCATTCCATGGATGGGTTCTGAAAACTTCAAACGTACACTTGTTTTATTATTCCTAAGGGCAGATACACGCAGCGCCGTCAATTGAGCAAATTATAATCTAGAGGGGGCTATATACTGCATACGGAGGAGCTCCGCAACCATCCAGGCCCTAAGAATCTTCGCCCCTAAAAAGGGAGTCCTTGGGCTTTGTAGCCTTGGCTGTGCTGCCACTGAAAGTTGTCACCTAGAATAAACGTGTTTAAGTTGGAAGGCTGTGTCCCCAGAATTTCTGTGGACGCTCTCATAATTATAATAAAGAAAAGAGGAACAGAGGACATTAAACTAAGTCGTTCGCGAAGAATCTTTGTGGGTGCGTTTTTTAGTTGCAGATTTATTACGAAATGCACAATTTTTGTAGAAATTTACTTTGTGTTCGTTAAGGTCAGTTAAAAGATCTTAATACAAATAAAAACAAATTTCACCAACTCAATTTATTTAAGGGTTGTTTTTAACCTTAATCAAATATGCAGCCATGGCCTGTGGTGTGCTACGAGCAGTGACGGAGGCTTTTGTGGGTAAGTTTTTATAGCAGTGCTAGCCGTTGCTAAGTTCATTGGCAGTGGACTTACAATTTCTAGTCGCTGGCTTCTCACGGGACGGCTTTACGCTCTCCCATAGTAGAGTACTTAGTACTCTAAATCGTTACACCCACTATTTCAAAACACAGAGCTATGTTACCAATCTAAAGAGAAGTTTCCCCGCAAGCTCTCTGATAGTAGAGTACCTAGAGCTCTACATTGTTCCCCCCTTTTTTCTAAACACACCAATCGTTGAAAGGTAATCGTTGACGTACGAAACCGTCGTTGAGGCGACGGCCTAAATAGTGGAGTACTTAGTACTATAAATCGTTAACCACTTTTTCTAAACATCTTGCCTGGCAAGCCCAAGGTTGTGACAAACAAGGCTCATATATCGATATATCGAGGCGATATATCAAGGCGATATATCGATATATATCAAGGTGATATATCGAGTGGTTTAACACGAAAGTAGACCCGTGGAACACATCTTCGGAAACATAATGTTTTACATATGAAGCGGCTAATGGCAGAGTACTATGTGGTGTGCACAACCGCATGACGTCATTGTGAAAAACACCGCGAATTACGTCACGCTTTGAAGTCAACGTGACGGCACAGATTGTGCGGTATCTAGCGTCATAGTGAGGTCACCGGCTGGTGCTTTCGCTTGGTAAACGGCTGTTGAACACGGAGCCGGGGAGGCGCAATGTGAGGCGTCAGTAGCTTGCAGTCTCCCAGATCTTGGAGCCAGTGTATGTTCACGTTTGTTCCAGCAAGTTTGGTTTTCTGTGGGTGGGAAGCGGGGATGAGGATCATTATTATGAACCTAAATTAAAACGATGTATAATAAACAGAAGATTGTTTCCGCCTTTTAGTCGTCCTAAGCAAACAGATAAATGACATTGAGACGCTGTTGCTTCTTTTTAAATGCGAAGCATTCCTTAGCGAACTTCAGCGACTTTGAGCGTATCTATCTATCTATCTATCTATCTAGCCACCTACGACTTTTATCTCTCCTGGCCGATTCGATAGTGGTGACAATACCAAACTTAGTATGGCATAACATGACTGTATGAATAGCATATTTGACTAATCAAAAACGAAAATCATGACATGTAGGTCAGGAATGTCATGATTTACATGTCATGGTCCTGCAGCTCTTGCGGTGGTTTCGTTCACATGGTATGTTGCAAAACTGGTATGGTATGCCATGATTGCATGGCGAACACGAGCGACAGACCTAAACATTGAAATTATGACATGCACGACATGTAACAACATGACTACAAGCCATGTTCATGATGCACTCGCGGCCGTTTCGCTAGCGTCACATATGCCAAATTTGGTAATACAGTACGTGAATGGATGACGAAGATATGTTACTGGTGCAAATATGATAAGCATAAAATGCGTGTCATGTATCAACGTGGCTATATGTCATGCTCATGATGCGCTGGTGCCTGTTTCGCTACAGCTTCACCTATACCAAATTTGGTATTACGGGACGTGAATGGTGACAAAGATGTGATACTGGTACAAACATGATAAACATGAGATCCGTGGCATGTAACAGCATGAGTACTTGCTATGCTAATGATACGCCCGCAGCTGTTACGCTAGCTTTTACATACGCATTCACATAGATAAATGACACATCGAAACATGATAATCACAACATGCATGCCATGTGACATCATGACTACATGCCACACTGACAATGCGCTTGCGGCCATTTTTCTAGCTTCACATATGCCAAATTTGGTATTACGTGACGCCAATGAATGACGAAGGTAGGCGACTGGTGCAATCATATTAATCGTGAAATCGGTGTCATGTTAGAACATGTTTACATACCACAGTCAAGGCGCCAATACATTTTCAACGTGACGCGGTGCGTGTTCTTGCCGGCGTTCAATTCCTAGCGTAACGTCGGCGTTGCCACGCTAGGCGCCGGTCCTGCCATATACTCGCAGGCGTGCGCCGCGCTGCGTTGCTTCGATGCATGCGCGTTTCAGCGGGTTCAGCGTCCCTCAGTGGCGAAAAAAGGGAGACACAATGTTGTCTGGGCAACGTATAGGCGCGAAATGCAGCATGTCGCATTTCGCGCCGGTTGCCGTCGGGCCGCGCCGACGGACGCTGGTCACACCTGCCATAAGACTACAGAGTGCTCGCGTTTTGCTAACGTAGCGTCACTGTGCCCAGCGTGCGCACGCTTCAATGCTACATTGAAGTATATGGGGCCTCAAGAAGCGCTCGCCGCTGTTCTGATAGCTCTTGATATGCCATTTTTGTTGTTGCATGACGTCAACGGATGACAAAATATATGACTGTTGCAAATATAATATTTCTGACACCCATGTCATGTAAGAACATGGCAACATATGTATACCACGCTCATTGCGCGCTCGCGACCGTTCCTATAGCTCCACATATACTAATTTTGGTATCACGTGACGTGAATAACTTACAAAGGTAAACGACACATCCAAACATGATAATCTAGACACGGAAGTCATTAACGGCATCATTTACCTCCACCTCGTAACGGGTTGCTTATTTTAGAGTGGCATATCAACAATTCTCATGCGTGCTTTGCGTATCATCGACGGCCACAGTACGTGGGATCTGCCAATTATTTTATACCTTGCTCTCTGGGTTTTCACGAAGTTTGCGGTAGGCTTGGAAGCTTCCTGGGGTGTGGACGAGCGCTGAAGCGTGGAACAGCTGGCGGTGAAAGTTACTGGATGGTCTCGTTCGTTTATTTCTGTGTCTTTCTGTTACCGCCAATAAAGAAGTTTTATTTTTTTGTGGTGCTTCTACAAGTGTTGTAACGTGAAAAGGATAAAGTAGCTATTGAAAAATATTATAAAAAAGCAAAACAAAGGATGGCCAGAGTTTAGTGAAATGTCTTGAACATACTGAAATACGGGAAGTTAAACATCCTAGTTACTGATGTCAGAAAAGTCGAAAACACTATTTACGTGTTTACTTGCTGTGAAAGTGCACAAAACTGATACACCGTTCAGGATGATTGTCACCGAGAAAAGAGAATGGCAACATGCTGCGTCGGGATACACACAGTGAACTTATCTAAGTAATCTCTTTATGATTCCTTCCAAGTTTCTGAATTCTTCTGACCTGTTTGAGTTTCTGCAGCTAAAGAACCCACTGACAATCAGTCCGACAATCAGCATGAACGTAGTTTGAACGTAAATTTTACATGGTGAATTAATAGGGTGAGGATGTGCACATCTGACTTCAATCAAAATGCACATTTAGCAGCTGTCATGTTTCATTGAAACTTTTTACATAGTCAATATAATTCTACCTAAAATTCAAAATTTTTAGGCGAAATAAAGAGCTCTCATACATAAAAATCTGTATTAGCCAGTGGAGGCAAACCAGAAAAAAATCACAGCTTATTCAAAGAGTGAGTACGGCGAAGCGTCCGTCAGCCCGTCCGCGTTTCTGTCCGTTGGTGCATCCGTCCGAGCGTCCGTCCGTAAATCTGTACGTGCGTCAATGCGTCCGTCCGTTCGTCCGTGTGTCTGCCCATTTGTCAGTCCATGCATCCGTGCGTCCGTCCGTCCATGTGTCTGTCTGTTTGTGTGTCAGTCCATGCGTCAAAGAGACAGACAGACAGACAGAAAGACAGACAGACAGACAGACAGACAAACAGACAGACAGACAGACAGACAGACAGACATGACCAGCGAATGATTCATGGTTTGCCGATAAAACCCTTCGAAGCTTCGCCCCACTTATCATCACACTGCATGGATATGCTGTGATGTGGCTACTACATATATGCATACATGCAGGTGACGACCATCCCACGCCTTAAATAGCTTTGCCCCAAAAAACAGAACAGTGACACACACTTTGTCATGACGGTCATTCTGTTTCTATGAATTTGGTAGGTTTATTTTTACCTATACTATTAAATTTAAAATTATGCATGAAGACAAATCGAAAAAAAGTCACAGCATATCGACGGAGTGAATGGTGTTGAGCGGGACGTAGCGTCCGTCAGCCCGTCCATGCTTCTGTCCGTCCGTTTGTTCTTGCTTCCGTCTGTCCGTCCGCGCAACCATCCGTGCATTCATCCATGCGTCCGTGCGTCTGTCCGGGCGTTCGTCCGTCCGAACATCCACGCGTCCGTCCATCTGTCCGTCCGTCTTCTAGTCATTCTGTGCGTCCGTCCGTGCGTCCATAGAGTGAACACTGTATGTACGGCCATCTCGCATCTCTTGTGGCACATACCCGCTCTAGAGCGGGTATATGCAGCTGTGGCTACGTACGACAACTGAGGATGAACAGACCCATGCCTTAAGGAGCTTCGACCCTAAAAAACCAACACAGGCTCCCAGCTCTCGTCCTTACACTGTTCCACGCAGTCTTTACGGATACCAATGAAATGGCAGTTGCGATTTGAATAGTATCGCACAACTGATAGGTATTGAACACGGAAAAAGGCAAAAAAAAAGAGACTTTATGAAAGTTGAACGCGTTGCACTGGACTATGAAGCCGCTCACATATATGACGTTTGAAAACGAAACATCAAGCTGGGATGATTGGAAGGTGTGTCCCGCCTAGCCGGAGTAGAAGGGGATGCGCACACACTCGACCTTTGGTTCCAGAGTGTTACCTTTTCCGTGAAAAATTTTCAGTTTCGAAACAGAATGCTGTCAGGTGGTTTGGAAGCAGTGGTTAAACATATATTCGGTTATAGTGATGATCATATGGTGCTTTTTGAGGTTGCTCAATATTGTCAACGTTTCGTGAATATTCTTAAAGCGATGCGAGAGAAGAGCAACTCAACTTCACCGTTCAAGTGATGCATGAAGGAGCTTTACAGTTCCTAGGTTTGAATTTAGAGTTTTTATTTAGACATGTGTGTTGGCGCTATCATCCTTGTTCACTAGAACCGTTACTAAATTACGCATGAAATGAATCACGAACAATAAAACAATTCAGCTCGGGTGAATACTCAGTGGCTAGGCTACTCGGCTGCTGACCCGGATGTCATGGGTTCAACCCTGGTCGCGGCGGTCACATTTTGATGCAGGCGAAATGGTCAAGGCCCGTGTACTGTGCGTTGTCAATGGACACTAGATCACCAGATGATCCAAATTCAAGAGATCTCTATTGCGGCACCTGTCGCAATGATAGGTTGGTGTCGGGACATGAAATCCCTGCTGAAAATAATATTAAAATTTTTAAACATGGCATAGCTGCTGTGGTATGGCACCTGAGCAAGCACTCCACACAGCCTTCTTCGGTTCGCGGAATGTCGCAAAGCCCATACTACTTGCGGCACCATTCAGCTGAACACGACGTCGTACAAAAACGCCCCGCTGTAGTGCTGCTGAAACAAGGTTCTTTTTCATCTTTCATATGAGCGTGGGCAGTGCAGCCATTCTTCGCACGCACGTGCGAGCTCAATGCAGAGCAGGATCATTCATTTATCCCGCTAAGCTTATATGGTCGACGAACTCTTCTCGATAAACCAGCGGCATCGCATCGATCCGTGAGGAGAAGTAATGAACGAAAACTAGGCGCGATGTGCGAATCACCCACGTCGTGTCACGTATGCTTTTACGTGCGTGACACTACCGGACCTTTCAGTTACTAAATGTGTGGTATATTATCGCCGAATCGCTGGTTTCCTTCTGGGAAAACAAGTCGAATAAGAAATTATTCGCATCATGGCTTCGCCAGCTCCCTGGTGCGGCTTAGCAAGCGTGCACTCCTTTAACGTGGCCTCTTGGCACTGCAGTCGGCGCGTCAATCGAAAGATCACATGCGGATGTGAGAGGCGTTGTTCACTATGTAAAGCTATCCGTACTGAACATTCTGCTTGCTCCAAAAGAGAGAACTGGGAAACTGGCCTTTCTGGTTTTTTTCTCTATTTCTTCCTTTCTTTCTTTTTTTCATTCTTTTTGTCTTTCCCACTTTCTCTCTTTTTTTCCTTGCGTCTGTCATAACGATATGGTGGTTTTGAGACGTTAAACCACACATATCAATAAAGTTTGTTTCTTGTTTTTCTTATTTGTAATTGCTCTTATCCGTTGTTCGTCCTTTCTTTTTCTGTTTTTCCTTCACTTCTTTCTTCTCTTGTTTCATTACTTCTTTATTCATTTTCATCCTTTCTTCTTTGCTTTTTTTCTCCTATGTTTACTTTCTACTTCCTCTTCTTACTTTTTTTTCTGTCTTTCTGGCTGGTGAGTTCTGTTCTATCAGCACCGGAGCGTCGATTCGGTAAAAAGCATTCCCTCTTATGTGCCGAATCAGCCAGTATGAGGCACGCCTTTGTGAAGGGCTCTGTAAACTTGCACCGCCTGGTGCTCATTAGAGTAAATATGCAGTACCTATAGTGTTCATTAACGAGCGCTTACGTATCATGGCACATGGACCTCTAGCTTATCTCCATATACAAATGCAACCTCCGCGATGCATCTCTTCGGTGCCGGCGCGAGTAAAAGAGCTGTTTGAGAAAAAGGAGGGAAAAAGAATAGACGGATTCAAAGTTGGCGTGGAAGGCTTCTTGGTCTGTGAAAGAGTTAGGATCAACACTACGACAACGACGTGAACATAAATGTTAGTGTAAAGAAACAAACAATCCAGAGAAAAAACCGCGTCATATCCACGGAGTAAATGATAATCAGTGGGACAAAACTTGGAAGGGTTTTATCGGTAAACAGTGAATCGTCTATCCTATTATCCGTCCATCCTTCTGTCTGTCTCTCTGTCCGTCCGTCTGTCCATCCGTCTGTCTGTCTGTTTGTGTGTCCATTCGCCCGTCCGTCTATCTGACCATCCGCCCATCTACCTGTCTATATGTATGTCTGTTCGTCTGCTCGTCCATCCATCCGTCCGTCTATCCAGTGAATACTTCAAGTACCCCCATCTCGCATCTTTTCATCATATATATATCGTATATAATTACCGCCATCTTGTGGACCTTCCGAGAAATCAATGAGAGGGGGTTAAGCTGCTTTTCATAAAAAAGTCCTACGTACCCTGCCTCACCTACAGCAAGACATCGGGGAGACTATCAACTGTATACTTGAGGACCCACTCATCCGAGCCAGGATGAGCCTGTGGTGCGCTACCTTGCACACGATCGCCATTCCTTGACCAGCAGTAGCAAGCTGACCAGTTTGTTGTCACTCGTGTTTTCTTTTTGTCTTATTATACCATGGTTCTGAAGCCAGCAAGTGAGATCACGTTGTAAGTAGTCCAATAATGATTTCAATCAAATAATCTACAACTACATCTGCACCACTCACGGCTTAAACAGCTTCGCACCTAAAAGATTGATTGACATGTTGGGTTTGATGTCCCAAAAGTACCATATGATTATGAAAGACGCAGTAGTGGAGGACTCGAGAATTTTCGACCACCTGGGGTTCTTTAACCTGCACTAAAATCTGAGCACACGGGCCTACAGCATCTTCGCCACCATTGAAATTGCAGCAGCCGCAGCCGGGATTCGAACTCGCGACCTGTGAATCGCCTCTAAAAGAATGGGGTGCACAAACCACTTCGGCAATGCTTCCATTGTTTATTCGCAAAGTGAAGCCAGGGGAATACCAAAGTTCACAAACTCGCGCGTCACTAACCACAAAAATTTAGACACAGCTAACAACCAAAAAAGTACAATGTTGTTTTGAAAAAAGAGATAAAAGCATCCTGAATACTGGACATACTGGTATATTTTATTTGAATAGCTCCCCATGCCACTCGTCCGAACAGGCCACGATCGTTGCCCATTCACTTCATATCGCGAAACAAAGGCTCATATGGCAGGCTACAAAATGCGCCGGTAAGCAAAGGTGCATTTGTAGGGCGCCGCTTTTAGTTAAAGCTCTCCTAGGTGGTTCCACCACTGCGAGATTCTCATTTCCCTGGTCAATTCAAGTGGTGCCGTACGTTCAGCCTCTGCCGCAGCCTTTGGAAAACGTGGCGCGTTTTTTTTTTTGAAGACGACAGTAATTCTTGGGGAACTTCGACACAAAAATTTTCGTCTGTCTGTCTGTCTGTCTGTCTGTCTGTCTGTCTGTCTGTCTGTCTGTCTCTCTGTCTGTACATTTGTCTGTTTTTCGACTCTTAACAGCACCGGATACTTCAAACTGCTGATCCCATCCGCAGCGCCCACCAATGCTGCTAAGGTTTACCATTCATACTTGTGCAATTGTCAATTAAAAAGCAATTGTGCATGTCTGGGGCACCATAACAACACGTATGTAATCTGCATGTGCGTCTTTTACAACAAAAGGCACACATTAGATATTTTGAAGATCACAGCGCTTATCACGCTGCGCACCCCATGCAACGCTTGCACGAAAAGGCGAGTGTTTGCAACGCTTTGCTAAGACGAGATGGTGGTGGCACCTACCGGTCGACTTGCGTTCTACACCTTATCACCTCTGAGACCGGCGCGCACACCCGTCTCACAGCCACGCGCTTCATTTTTCAAAAAAAAAAACTGCCAGATGGTGCTCATGTCTCACGTCTGACGTGACTTGATGCGCTCGTTCGCCTCAGCTGCATGGCCGAGGCACTCTATCACAGCGTCTCTAGAATACCTTACACTGATTTTCTTGCGCAGAACATCAAATAAATGTTTTGTTCACTCTCTCCATACGCAAGACTATCGGCTTTCGGCGAATTTTGATGATTAACATGCAGATACGAGGCCATTTTTTTCTACTAGAACAAGGATGTCACTTTTTGTCAAGTACTCGACAAGGCTCACAGGGCAAGGCTATGTGGTAGTGGAAAAATTGAGATTTCTCTGTTTTTTTTTGCAGGTTGTTGTTGTTTTAAGCAAGCAGCAAATTAATCTTTTTGGCTTAGTTGCTCGCAGTTCGTGACCGGACGCCTCCCCATGTCCACAGTAGGTACCAGCCCCCGACGTTGCTTCCGAATCAAGTCCCTATTAACGAGGCTAGACAAGGGTTACACGCCACTGAGACTGGTGCCTCTGGAGTTGACGCCGCAACCAATGACTGGCTCACCCCTCCCCCCCCCCCCCCTATGAAAGCTGCTCTTAGTAGCGTGTCGGCATCATGCGACAGCCGATAAATTGTAGTTGTACGCAATAGAGTGAATTCTGTGCTTAGCACATTCTTCACAAGCGTTATCGGATGTTATCTGCCTTGCTACAACGTAGGGATAATTCTTACACATTGCCGCAGCCTAACAAAAGCCGCAATCACATTGCCTCTGTTTTAAATGCTGAGCGCCTTAGGGAGCCGTGCTGTCGCATCCTGTCGTAAGCTGTCATCGACGCATGCTTTGCGTAACGCAGGCAAAACAACATAGATGTTATCCAGCGGTAGCATACTCAGCACGCGCTGGCACCAAAGAGAGGTCTTCTACGTCTTTTTCTTGAGGGACCTCGCTGATGATATAGCCGCAAGTCTCCTTTTTTTTCGAGTGCCTTGGTGAAGATTAAAAATTTCGACATTATTACTATGAATAGAAAATGATGGCAGCACCAAGCTTGTGCTAAAATTGAAACAGGAAGGGCGCAATAAATAGAGATACTCTAAAGCCTAATCTTGAGGACCAATTACACCCTCCGCTTCTAAGGGGTATAAACACCACGATACATTGCCTAAGACTCAAAACCACTCTACATATCATGATTTATTTCAGATTCACCATGTACATCAGCATCAGCATGTTAGTGTAGCTTGTTCCTACAGCTACGACAACGAGATTGTATATAACCGACATCTTGCTCGGCTGTCCCTACACACATAGACGGCGTCTCCAACAGAAACTCCACCCGCTAAAGTTGGAGTGAACGTTTACCTTCACTGCATTATAATCAACCGCAAAGTGCTGAAAGTACTCTAATGTTATTGTTTTTTTGAAGACACCAAGATTTTTTACCAATAGCGAGCGAACTAGGTCAAAAGTGTTAATCTTAACTAGGTGTTTGTTCTGCCTGACCGAGGAAATTTAGACACGACGGTGTAAGACTGTATTATTGTATATATGTTATTTACAATTTTTCCTTTCTTGTTTTCTAACAAACAATTGAAAATGCATAGTCATCGTCAAGAAATGGTGTAGATTCTTATATTATTGTTTTATTTTGATAAATGAATAGAAATAAAAGAAAAAAATGTGGAAAGAAATAGAAACATAGAAAAACACAGAAGCAAATTGCAGAAATAACACGAAGTAAAGAATGACGGAACAAATATAGAACCGAAGAAAAACGAGGAAGCCTGCGCAGCTCCACACTTGCTTCAGGGTTGACATATACATATGTATAGGGCGAAGCTACCTCCGTTATTTTTGCACTACTTCGTCTGATGCGATTCTTTGAAAAAATTTCCCGCGTGTCTTAGTGACTTGATGGCAATGGTCGTTCAAAGACGATAATGTTCTCTCTTGAAAGAGAGAATGAAACATTGATTTGACGTTCTGCAGAAGAAAATCGGAGATTGGGAGCTCATTCACTGATTTATATGTGGGGTTTAACGTCCGAAAACTACCACATGATTATGAGAGCCGCAGTAGTGGAGGGCTCCGGAAACTTCGACCCCCTGGGTTCTTTAACGTGCACGCAAATCTGAGCACACGGGCCTACAGCATTTCCGCCTCCATCGGAAATGCAGCCGCCGCAGCCGGGATTCGATCCCGCGACCAGCGGCTCAGCAGCCGAGTACCTTAGACACTAGACCACTGTGGTACGGAGGAGCTGCGTCTACGGGAGCAGAGTAGCGCATGGGTCTGCCACATTGCCTAGCAACCATAGTTACGTGGCGAAGCCGTGCTTTTTTTTTTGCAGGTGACCGACGAAGCAGGTAGCTGATTGCCAGTCGACGTGCCTGGCGTCTCAATGAGCGGTGAAGAATAAATAAACACCTGGTTACCTGTCTGTTCCGCGAAAGTTCAAAAGCATTTTTTTAGTTGGTTCGGTAACGCTGAGCGCAAAAGCGTAGCGTATACAGTGACGAATAACACGAAACCACTGCCGCATGGTCAAGATGCACCAGTTATAAAAAATTAAGCAAAAATTCACACGGAATATAGGTCCTCCTAGATTCAAGGAGCGCCCCAATAAGCCTGCAGCATTGATTATTTCAATGTGTTTTTCGAAAATGGTGCCAAATCCTGGCAAATACTTTGCTGCCCAAGCTTTAGGACATAAATCAAAGGCAATCAGAAGCACCACTACGTAAATAACTAGTTACAGATGGCACGATGGTCACAAGATAAATCAAGGTGGATAGTAACCACTTTCACCAGTACGGCCTATGCATCAGCTTCTCCGCAGTGCACGAGTGCTAGCGGTGTTGGCAAGCAAATGCGTTACTTTGGTACCTAAAGTTAGCTTATACAGTGAATCTACGCTGCGTGAGATACAGACGCCATTTAGCAGTAATTTCAAGACATGAATTTTTTTCAGAAGGCAAAGCCTCTTCGAGGCGGCAGTGCCATATAGTTTTAGTTGAGCCTAGGAACTACAAGTTTTCGGTCAGAGCGTCGCATTGCCAGTGCTGCCTAATAAGCACTGTGGTCGTCAGAATTACGTACCCACGCATTTTAGAAATAAAGCAAAATACACTAAATAATGCTCTAGTTTTCATATCGCGCCCAAATATGCGTAATATTTGTTCTTGACTGACAATTTTCACTAGTAAAAACGCAGCGTGGAGATCAAGATGTGGTCGTAGAGCAAATGGCGTTAAATTTTCGCTCTGATATCTGAATCGAGTGACAGAAACAGAATCACAAGCACTCGCGCATACAGACAGACAGACAGACAGACAGACAGACAGACAGACAGACAGACAGACAGACAGACAGACAGACAGACAGACAGACAGACAGACAGACAGACAGACAGACAGACAGACAGACAGACAGACAGATGGACGGACAGACGGACCAAAATTTCTGCGTTGTAGTAGATCAAGAAAAACTATCGTCTTTAAAATTTTTGGCGGGACACTACCAATGCTCATTCAAACCACTTTTTCTTAGCCTGCCTACCACGGCTGCTGTGGAAGGCGCCTACGCTACGGCTTAAATGGTTTTCCGGTTAACCAGAAAGTCAAGCTATGCTCCGTGTGCGGCGGATCATATGCAATGAGCTGCACAAACTTATCTGTACCAGTCACGCTAGTAACAGAGTTCTCTTCATAATGTAAACCGCGTACATATATACGAAAGAGTTTCCGCCAGTTTATTTTTGTTTTGTTTTTCTAGACAGTGAGTTTCACTAGTGAAACCCGGTCGTCTTTTACTGTTGCTAAAGAAGCGGTGATTCTGTGAATTATGCACAAAGAAACTCTGGCCCTGTGAATTCAGTATTAGGACTTCATCTACTTCATATTCCAAGCTGCCTCTTTTCTGTTAAAAAGTAGCCATTTCTCCAAAAATGCGGGTGCTCACATAGACGAATGCTATGCATGGGATAATGAAACAAACACAAAAAAATTAAAGAAGGCGTCTAATGAGAGACCGTAGGGCGTTTACGCAAACTGAAGTCGGCTTAATATTGGTTCATACATTAATGATTGCTAAGGGAATTCACACATCTTGTTCGTTTGGCAGTCACCTACAAAAATTTAGGAACCACGTGACCGGCAAAATTCTTAGGAACAACGAGAAGCTGATAGGTACCGCTGCTTTGCCAGTCAAACAAATTTTAGTTTTCCACCTCGGTAAAAATCACGCAAAGACTACGTATTCTGCAGTTCAAACAAATACTCTCAGAAACCTCCAGTAAATTCAAGTTTTTCTCATACAACCTTCTCCTCAACCATTTACGCCGACTGTACCTACAGCTGAATAGGTTCTACTTGTGGAAACATTCTCGTTTATGTAGAAGTTCACAGATTCTTGTAGCTAGGGCCACGTCGAAACAACTAATACGATGAGATCGCTCAATACGATGACCTCGCTACTGATGATGTGTTGATTAACGAGAACGGCATCCTTAACATGATGCTCAAGTTAGACACAAAAACGTGCACTGGTCCCGACGACATTCCAAACAGCTTTCTCGTACGATACTCTCTGTGGTGTGCACGTTATCTGTCAATCATTTTTCGAAAATCCGTATTTTCAAGCACTGTCCTCCAGTCCTGGAAACTAGCCAAAGTATTGCCCTTGCATAAGTCTAGTAACAAGCAACTCCTGTCCAACTACAGACCGATATCACTTACTTCAAATTCCAGTAAACTGCTTGAGCATGTTATAACAGAATATCTTGAGTCAAATAACCTACTCTCGAACATTCAACATGGCTTTCGTCGCGGTTTCAGCACACTAACCCAACTGGTCGAATTTGCGTATGACATATCCAGCAATCTTGACATTGGCAATCAGATTTACGCGTTATTCATAGACTTTTCCAGAACCTTCGACCCCGTTATACACAATAAGCTGCTAAGTAAAATTGATGCTATTTTAAACAACCCTCAATTAACCAACTGGATAGCTAGCTTTCTTAAATCTCGATCTCAGTATGCGTCATTCCACTCCACTTTGTCCTCAACTGTCGATGTAACTTCGGGTGTTCCACAGGGATCCGTTCTAGGACCTTTTCTAGTGGCTAAGGTACTCGGCTGCTGACCCGCAGGGCGCGGGTTCGAATCCCGGCTGCTGCGGCTGCATTTCCGATGGAGGCGGAATTGTTGTAGGCCCGTGTGCTCAGATTTGGGTGCACGTTAAAGAACCCCAGGTGGTCTAAATTTCCGGAGCCCTCCACTACGGCGTCTCTCATAATCATATAGTGGTTTTGGGACGTTAAACCCCACATATCAATCATCAATCTAGGACCTTTATTATTTTTAATATTTATAAATTACCTTCCGAACAATTTGAAGTCTCAGGTCCGTCTTTATGCCGACGACTGCATCTTGTATCACGTAATTTCTTCTCCTAGCGATCATGCCTTACTTCAGGATTCCTTCACCAGCTTTTTGCACATGGTGCAGGCTTTGGCAGATTGATTGATTGATTGATATGTGGGGTTTAACGTCCCAAAACCACTCTATGATTATGAGAGACGCCGTAGTGGAGGGCTCCGGAAATTTAGACCACCTGGGGTTCTTTAACGTGCACCCAAATCTGAGCACACGGGCCTACAACATTTCCGCCTCCATCGGAAATGCAGCCGCCGCAGCCGGGATTCGAACCCGCGCCCTGCGGGTCAGCAGCCGAATGCCTTAGCCACTAGACCACCGCGGCGGGGCAGGCTTTGGCAGATGCGCATTAACTTTCAAAAAACTGTAGTGGTATCATTCACTAACAGCCGTTCCCCGTTGCTGCATGATTACACTTCCGAGAACACAATAATTCCCCGGGCACAAGAGTATAAATACCTTGGGGTTATCTTATCACACAACTTACATTGGTCGCGGCATATTGAATATATCACATCCAAAGCACAGAAAAAGTTAGGTTACCTGCGTCGTACGTCATCTAAATCTCCGAAATGCACCAAGTTACTGTTGTATAAAACGCTCATACGCCCTATACTAGAATATGCTTCATGTGTCTGGAACCCATATATAACATGCGACGTCAACAAAATTGAATCTGTTCAAAGGAAGGCTAATCGCTTCATTTGCCATCGCTACAATCATAACTTTTCACCTTCATCAGCAATGACTTCCTTGAAACTCCCTCTCCTATCCACCAGACGGGATACCGATTCTTTGAAGCTATTGCATTAATTTTTTCACTCATCTTGTCGACTATCTTCAGATGATTACATCTCATATGCAGATACTCTTTCAACTAGACGTTACCACAGCCTCAACTTAAAGCCTTTCTTTACACACACGAACATTTTCAATAACAGTTTTTTTCCTAGAGTTATTGAAATGTGGAATGACTTACGCGGTAGTATTCGTGAATTATTGTTGTCGGAATTTGTAGACGCACCGTTATAATAAATCATTTTTTATGTCAACCTTGTAATCAGTGTATTTTGTTCATGTGAATGTACCCCATTCCTGCAGTAGCCCTGTATTGGGCTGCAGTACATGAAAATAAAATAAATAAAATAAAAATACCTTTAAAAAATGAATGGCATTTTCGAAACCTCGAATGTGTGAATGGGGAATTGTGGGGGAGTCTATGGAGCCGATTTTTTGAGTTTATAGCAGTTCACGTAGGAGCTATGCCTAGGATCAGGGTAATTGTCACGGAAACGAATGATGCCTCAACGCAACATTCAGAGAAGCGTTTGTGGAGAAATGAACACAAGTGAACGCCAACACGAAAAGTGTAGCAATATCATTCGCTGCGGGCCTGGGGGTTCGGTTACAAAAAGTGAGGGAGCGCGCGTGCGTGCTGTTCGCACGTGACATCCGCTCCCTTGTGACGTCTCGGCCTACGTCCACTCGCGCACACAATAAGAAAAGGGAGAGCAAGGCAAGCCTCCCTTCCCCCCTCTGGCTGCCATCACGCCTCCTGACGAAGTCGGAAATATAAGTGAGGAGGGCGTAATGACAGGCACCCACACTTCAGCTGGTCTAGTAGAGGGTAATCCTAAAAGGCAGATGTATTTTCACTGACGCGAGGCCCGAAGGTGAATACCTTACCTCCTGGCGAACGTCTTTGACTGGATTATGACGAATAATCACCAAGAGGCAATAGCTGTGCGAGCCCCCGTTCAGCGTTCTCACGGAACAAAGAAAAGGCACAAGTCACAAACCGTGGGTATATTTTGTCACTTTTGTCCGTATCTGAGTAGACATGAATGGCTGACACTCTCCTTTTCTCTTAGCGTAGTGCTGCAACCTTACTCGCTCTACACTTAGTATGACCGCACGCTCCTTCAAGGCGCTGCCGCCTCTGCGTTTGTTCCGTTTAGGCGCTTTTCACTGATATGCAAGGCCTCTGTTTTGTGAAATAGTCACGGTGACAATATGACAGTTTCGCGACCTCTTTAAGTCCAGTGAAAACGTGCGTAAAGCTGAAAATGCCTTATGAAAGACAACAAAATGCCACGTCAGAGTACCTCTTTCCCTCGTAGAAAAATAGTGGTGGAGCCTCACACTCCAGGCGCTGGAAGTAGATGCTGTACCACTTCACTACTGCTGAGGCTATAACTCTTTTTTTTCACCACTATCAGCATAATCACGCGCAATGCAGTGCAAACACATTTATGTCACTCTATTTTTTCGCCAGTATTTTGCTTAATAATGCGCAACCTTTACGTTATCAACGCAACCTTAATTTCATCTGCCCCTCGAACTTTCTTCCAACCCATCTTCAGGTTCGCACAGCTTTTCTCGAAGTTTAGTTAGTAACTCCTAATTACCATTCGTTGTGGTGGCGTTTCACGATGTAGTAACATATACCTTACGCTTTTTTTTCTGCTTCCTATTTAGTGCTCCTGACTGCAAACAAATTCTGCATAGAAGAAAATATTCGTTAGCTGTTCCTATTTATAAGCCTTTGCGCAACCTGTGTTTAAGCACAAACCCTCCTATATAACATAAACGTGCTCTCTCTCCTTGTCACATTCGCAGATGAGTGCTGGCTTCCTGCTGGCACCCGTTCATTGTATGGCGTCTGCACTGCTCGTGTGCTTGTTTATGGTGCTCACTCGGCCCCTCGTTTGCGCGGCACTCGACCACCACAAGCGCTCCTTCTTGGAGCTGGGCTGCCGCGGCAACTTCGAGCAGTCATACCTAGCCCACCTCGAGCGCGTCTGCGAAGAGTGCTACCAGCTGTACCAAAAATCAGAGGCATACAACCTGTCCAGGTACGGTACCGAAGTACTCAAACTCACAAAAGTACTGCAGAGCTCCCACATAACAAACTATCAGACAGAGTGAACGATCACCACAACGAAGTTAGTATGAACCCATGATCGCAGATTCGGACAGCTTGTCACACATGCGCTCGAGGAGTAGCTTGGTTTGGGATAGTTGGTGCGTGATACTGTTGCGCACATGAATGAAGATGGGGAAGACCCCATGGAGTGAACGCGCTTGCCACTCGAAGTTAGAAAAGAACACGGTAATCAGGATGGTCTTGATCGCGAACTTCTAAATTAGTATCTCAATTCATTCTATGATTCATTACACATACCAAATATATATATATATATATATATATATATATATATATATATATATATATATATATATATACATATACATCAGAGCAGGTGTGAACTATTTATATAGCCAACGTCATCATCTTTATCTACTAAACCCCTTCTAAGCGCACTTTCATGGCCAAAGAAAGAGCCCCTTTAAGTCTCTAACAGTATCTTTAAGCGTAACAGAGCGGTGGAGGTGCTGTGTACGCGCTTTCAACTATGGAAACATCAGTTCTGCAGCCTCACACGAAGCTGTTGACTTGCTCGTTGCCCACCATCTGCCGAAAGTGCATTCGACTTGCCCGAATGAGCAGATATTGCCAGGAGAGCACATTGTAGCCCGCTCACCACTACCGAGTTCTTCGACCCTTAGGAATCAGAATGAGAGATCATGTTTATGCGTGGATCACCGAGTAGAAATGAGTAAGCTGAGCTAATGGGTGGGATTTATCCGCTCAACTAGCCAATGTAATGTTCTCCTTGATCGACACCGCAGTGCTGCGGTATGAAAAGCTTGAGGAGACGCTCACAACGTCAGATCTTTTCTTTCAAGAGCTCAAGCCGTGTTTTGTTTACTCGGTCACTAAAAAGAAAGGGGTTGAGCGAACGCTGTCACAATGTGCACTGCTCCGAGGAGAGACATGCACAACTTATATTTTGTATTCGGAAAAAGGAAGCATCAGTTACGTTTCTGAAGGCATTGGTCATTTCAGAACGTTGAAAACGCCCACGATGCGTGGAACTGCGCCAAAGCTTTGCCGGCTGGCAGATGTTACCACAGTTGCCAGTGTGGAGAAAAATCCTGTATTCGAGCTTTTTTCGACCATTCGACAGTTTTCGCCAGTGGCATCTGGCGAGGAAATGTCACGTTGAACAGCTGGCCATGGATTTCAAACACCACGTGAGACTATGGCTGCGTCTCTTTCGAAACTTTCGTAATAGACGATAAGTGCAACGACTGCGAAATACAGGCAAGTCCTCCAGTCATGAATAAAGACACGATTGCCCAGTTCGCGGTACGATAGACATGCTCAGCGCATGCCCCTTCGGCACCCGACGACTGGTTAAGGCGCATTCGGCGAGTCTACCTCTCTATAGGAGCAAATGAGGACACTCAATCCATCGAACAGAAACTCACGTTTCGACCTATGCCAGTGTGCTTTTTTTAGGTGTTCTGGAATATATATTGTGGTTTAGGAAGCACTTCTTGGCTCTGTAGTATGACCAACTATCAGGCTTTCCACGACTCTCCGAACGACCTCACGTTGTCTCGTGGTCAGCACACATACAACCTGACGAGAGTTGTTGGTGCAGCATCTTTCTCAACTACTCTTCGGAATCTGACAGGAGTCTGACGCCTGCACTGTGACCTCATGCTCATCGCTTTCCTCGCCGCTGTGTCACGAAGCATCTCGTCTGTCTCTGTAAAACTAGTCAGCATGGTCGATGGGGTGAGATTGCTGGAGATCTCTTAATGACGAAAATACCTATTGTGTTGAAGCTTTGAACAAAGTACATGCACAAGCCAAACAAAGTACATGTACAAGCTTAAACAAAGTACATGTGGTGTGCCTGTGATAGACTTGGTTCACACAGTGGCTACAATATCAGTGATAAGTGCTTTCTTTGTTGGCATTTTAGGAAGAAAAGTTGTTTTAAGGGGAATGGTACTAGAGGTTTTGAGGAGTAAGTGAAGAGCCTTTGCGTCCTGTTGGTGCCTTTACCACTCACGTGCTTTATACATGCCTTATCATTACAACAGAGTTTGCACTTATCCCTCGATCCACTGATTACGTGATTCTGGGCATAGACTTTCTGCGGTAATATAGTTCCTCCGTAGACTCTCACACAAGAAAAGTATCTGTGAGTTGTCAGATGCCATGAGGACTTGTGAAAAAATTACAATGTGGGCATGTGGCAATAAGCTTATACTATTATCATCTAGAGTACGCCTCGATGCAAGCTTAGAACCTATGCTCATTAACTGCATGACAAAGAATTCGTTGGTTCCCCATTTTGTAGTGTCTACCAAAGGTGGGCTCACTGACTAATAGAATATAATCGGTTCTTCAGAGCCGTGATACTACCGGACGGTTTGAAAATAGCCTCGGTTAGCAGAGAACACGCGTCCGTATTGGTGCACGAGCTTACAGACATGTCCGAAGAACCTGGTTGACACAGTACAGACAAGGCGCTTATGGCAATGGTAAATAAGTCACTCAGCACAAGCGAACACCGAACATTGACGGGCATGCTTTCGAAGCACGTTTTGATGTTCGAGAACAGGCAGGAGGACAAAGTGACCCTAATCACCGTGTCTGCAACAGGCCATACGATCTACACTTGTGTGGCAAGTTCGATTCGGCAAAGTCTATATTGTGTTTCTCTGTCAGAACTTAAAGTTATCAACAATCAAGTGCAGCTTATGACACGAACGGTACCGGTACAAGAGTCAACCAGTCCGTGGGTAGCACCAGTAAGGTGAATGTTGAAAATTTTGTGCAGAGAATTACCGACTACGTGCTGTAACTATAAAGAACGTATACTCACTGCTACTTCTTGGAGACGCAGTAGACTGCTTGCATTTGGCCTCTTATTTTTCTTCTGAAAACTCATGATTTGCGTCGTGGCCGATTCCGATGCACTGACAGAACAAGAAAAAGACTGTAATTCTTGATAGGCTCTTTGATTTCAGCGTGGTGCCATTTAGAATACACAATGCTCCAGCAACGTTCGAGAGGTTTATGGACATCATTCTGTGCGACTTGAGTTTGAACATCTGCATGTGTGACTTCGACAACATCGTCATCTGAGGCCGCACATTCATTGAACAAAACTTGTGCCTGGACATTGTTTTTAATTGCATCTGAAACGTTGCCTGTGTTGGTAGCTGGAAGTAATTTCACTTCAGAGATTTTCAAACGCCTGTGCTTGGGCGTCTAGTTGACAACGATGCCACTGATTCTGATTCTCTGAAGACAGCAGCCGTTGAGGCATTCAAGGCCCAACTTCTTCATGGAGCTCCGCAATTTTTCTGGGGCTATGTTCGTACTTCCGTTATTCCGAAATTCGCGAACGTCGCGCATCCTCTCACATGTCTCCTACGAAAGAGCGATTTCTTTGAGTGAGCTCCATATTTCGATTCTTCGTTTCGTAAGTTGAAGTTTCTTCTGATGTCACAACCCATCCTTCAGCGCTTCAATTCTTCTGCTCCGACAGAACTTTATACGAACGCTAGCGGCATAGGTATTGTTGTTATTGTAGTCCAACGTTACTGTGACCGCGATCACGTCATCGCATACGCAAATCGCCCCCTAAGCAGGCCTGAGCAAAATTACCTTTTTACACAGCAAGAATGACTGACGCTATTAATGGCAATTCATTGGCTTCGATTTTACCTGTATGGACGCCTCTTCATAGTTGTAACTGACTACTACTGTTTTTGTTGGAGTTTAAAATTCGTTACTCTTGTGGCCGCCTGGTGCACAGGGCACTTACGCCCTTAAATAATACTTTACCGTCGCTCATAATTGTGGTGAACAACATGCCGATGCGGACTGCTTTTCACGCAGGCCACTCAGTAAAACAAAAAACGGACTGTGGCGCCGGTGACCCTGGCCAATTTGTTGCTTCTGGGTCGCCTAATTTCCCGAACTTTCACAGTTTTGAATCAGCATACAGCGAAAGGATGCTGAACAAGCACCGTCGTTCGCCGCCGCATCAATCTCTACTAGAGCACACTATTTCTGCGTCAGTGATGGAGTGTTGTACGAGAGGAATATTTCTAGAATTACCGCACGTTTTCTTCTGGTGGCGCCAGAGTGCCTCCGATAAGTCATCATGAGTGCCATGCATGACTTTCCTACATCTTGGCATTTAGGTTATGCGCGGGTGCTTTACCGGACTGAAGAACGCTTTTATTGGCCTGGTATGCAAAAGCCTGTTGAGATTTATCTAGCCAGCTGCTGCATGCAATGCCACCGTTACATAGGTACATCTACTGCTCCAGCTGGTATTCTGCAGTGGATGCCAAGTTCAAGCAGCTTTTTGAATACGTGCGAATTCACTTCGTAGGTCCATTAACAAAAGAAGCTCAGGACAACCGATAGATGATAGTTTGAGTCGACTATCTGGCACGCTACTGCGAGATGACCAGTGACGTCTTGTTGTTCTTGCTAGAGCACCTCATCCTCTGACACAGCCCCCCCTTGCCTCATCGTGAACGACCATGGATGCGAACGCTCAACAGATGCCGCGGAAGCGCTGCTTCGTATGTACGAATCGCGCCTGCGTCACTCGACTCTATAGCACGTACAAACAAATGGGCTTACGGAACGTACAAACAACACAGTTATCAAAATGGTGTTAATGTATACCTGATCTAACCACAAGAACAGGGTTGCCGTAGGAAACAATGCACTGTACATAACATACGCATTCAACACCACAAAGCCCGAGACCGCACGATTTCTTTCTTTCTTCTTGCTGTAGACACGTTCGTCTCCGCGCACAGTCGACAAAGTCTGCTCGTTCAGTGATTACGACTACATTAAGGACACCAAGACCCTCTGCTTTGCCGAAGAGGCGTATCGCAGAGCTAGATGACGCACGTCGGTATTGCAAGACAAAGAGAATGCATGTTATGACAATTGACAATCACCACTGACCTGTGATTCATTGCCCTGGTGATTTTATGTAGTTGTTAACTGCTAGGCTGAAGTGCAGGTTATGCCAATTTTTTTGGCCGCATTCAATGGACCACTTGCTAATGTCGACAGACTGACAGAGGCCACCTATACCGCCACACAGTGACCGGTCGACGAGCTGCCAAGTAATGTTATGATTGGCCTGCCTGGCTTGACGCCGCTTTGTCGCATGAGACATGGTGGCTGAGCCTACCCTAAATTTTTGTGAGTCAACGCTCCCAGAGATGCACCAAGAGTGGCGACAACAGAGCAATTGTTCTTTTAGTTATCCCAGGTCGTCGGCGCCCCTAGTAGAATTCTTTGGACACGCCTGACCAACTGACAAATTAGGAAGAGTTGTTGGCCGTCGAGGTGGCTTGCTTTGTCTTCAAGGTGCCCCGGGCAAACGGCTCAGCGTCTGAGAACCGTCTGCGGATGCCTTTCCCCTACTCACTGTGGCGCCTTGATGCCGCTGTTTGCACAATTTGGGGTCTGGCGGGCGCCGCATACCCATCACTGCAACAGACTACGAAATAGACTTCTATGTAAGACTCAACGTCTTCGTGCTGTGCTGTGTCGTGCGTGGTGTGCAGTGTTTTCTCCCTCGCCATGGGCTGAACTGGGCGTGCCTGTTCCCCCTTTCGTGGGTTGGGAAGGAAGCGGTGTTTCATCTTCCTTTTTTGGGGGGGGGGGGGAAATTAAGATGGCAAAATTCATTGGACTGTCTTGGCCTCCATTGTTTTTTTCCTGCAGGGAATCCTGGGAAGGCCAGGACATAAAATTCTAGCGCCGAGGCTCTCCTGACAGGCTATGACAAGCTCGCAGAAGCTCCCATCATGCTTCCGTCAAGAGCTTTCATGATGCTACCACTATCATGTAGCACGGTATCTGTAAATCATATAAATAAAAGTAACTGTTAGCAGCTCCGTGCTACTTTCCTCGAGATCTCCCTGAGACTCTGGCTGGCTTCGGTCCTCTAGGCAGAACCCCTGGATACATCATTACCAAGTGCTTTCGCCTGCACGTCTAAAACTATACGCACCAAAGAGAACTCCATTGACTCGTCCGGTGGCTTTCGTCTGCAATTGCGTGATTGTTGCGCCCATGGAAAAAGACAACAGTATCGGTGCTTGCTCTTCAGAGTTGGAAAAGCAGGAGACGATCAGGTGGAGCTCAAACTAGTCGGCTGCTTTTGAGCTCATTCTCATAAACGACCCCTTTCAGCCTTTGGCATTCTCCTTCAAGCGTAACAATACTTATTTGAAACGGGCAGTGCGAAGACAAAGGGACAAATAAGTGCCCATCAATCGTGCTGTTACTTGGGGTTCGTGCAATCACACTGCCCTTTCCAAACTTCCGAAACAACTTGTCATAAGAAACCTAGGCTAATGATGTTTCGCGTTCCTGGTGTGACCTTGTCATAATAATATTCTAATTAATAATATTTGTTGTTGCATTGAAAGGGCTTATAGAAATGCCGTAGTAGAGAAATTAAAAAAATGAACCTGTGGTTTCTTAGCATGCAGCCTGGTACTTTTTTGCATTTCAGGTGCCTTTTCTCTTTCACAAGTGCAGCCGCCGTGTGCGGTAATCGAACCTACATTCTCGAGCTTAATAGCTTGACACGCGACGGGATAAGCTACTGCGGTGCCTCAAGTTTACAATAAATGACCCATGTGCATCAGAGAACAATTTTGAAAAGTCTATGAAACCGGGAAATTGCGTCGCTAAAATGAGAAATTGCCGAACTAAAATATTTCCTAACTGAAACACACTGTATATGGCGGGATGAGTAATGCTCATTTAGTAGACAAAAATATCAGTGCCAGCGCATGGACTTACCGTAGACTGCGCGAATAGTTGTGCATTATCCCCCTGGCACAGTCTCCTCCCTTTGGTCCTCCAACGATGGAGAAAAAAAACATCGTTGGATTTAAAGGTTTATTTTTGTCGATGCGACAAGTTCTGCGACAACGTGTACGACAATGAGCAAGTGCGTGGTGAAGTCAGAACTATTCGAAAGTCAGGCTTATTGACTCATTGCACAAATTGCGGTTACTATATATTATATAATGTTACACCGACGCAAAACGGTGGTCTATTGGTTATGGTACTACTACTCAAAGGTCGCGGAATCTCATCTCAATGGCGGCGGCCAAATTTAGATGGAGGTAAAATGCTTGAGAGAGCCTGTTAACTTCAATTGAGGAGCACGATAATTAACTTGAGGCCCTCTAAACTTTCTGAGCTCCTCACTAGGGTTTCCTGCTCTAATCAGAGTACATTAAAGGTTTGTTAATTGGCCCTTTACTCAAGAAAAGATCTGGGGAGCATTGTCCAACGGTACATAAGCGCAGAAAGCCACACGTGCCTTGCTGCAGTACCCAAATCACTGAGCGACCACCTGAGCAAAAATGCACTGTGTGTGTAGTGAGATACGTAGTGCTTTCTCATAGTCTATATTCTATAGACTATAGACCCTATAGACTATAGTTATAGTCTATAGTCTATAGACCCTATATAGTCTATAGTGACCGTCCCTGTCTTATGTCAACTCTCTCTTATCTTAGTTGTTGAACGTAAAGGGAAAGCCTCACCAATATAAGTATTATCGTATATGATTATTATTATTATTATTAGTAGTAGTAGTACTAGTAGTAGTAGTAGTAGTAGTAATAGTATTTTTATTATCTTTATTATTATTATGCAATAAGCAGTTAAATATAAAACAATTTTACTTCAAGTGACTACCAATTATGTACCAGCTACGCAATGCTGAAAAGCATACTAGGGAAATCAAAACAAAACTGTTGACGTTATTCATATCGAAAGGTTGAGTAGTTCTAGGCTTTCGTTTAGTTGATCTGTACAGCTTTGTCCTCGCAGCCTAGATTTGGTGCAAATTGATATCTGTGGATACGGTGGATATCTGTTCTTTCTTCGTGTGGGCCCGAACACCTTATTTGAGTGTGTGTGACAGAAAACCTAATAGAACAACCTGATGAATGAACTTGAAAAAACAGGCAGGCCCATTTCCCGTGCAGGATTGTGTCATTGCCACCGTATATTCTTACAACACTATCTAGACGGTAATCTGGCACCACCACCTATGCGAATTTCTTGAAAGGTGCCATTGGCACGCGGGGAATGATGGTACATACGCGTGCGAGGCTTTCGCCGACCGGTGTTGAGTGAGGTTTCAGCTCAAAAGCATATACGACTGCGCAAGTGAAGGTTTTCTAAAATAAAACTTTCAGTATTTCATTCTATTCGTGCGTAAATATATCCAAACTAAAAGTCCACTTGCCTCTGCTGCATAGCGAAATGGCGAAAGAGAGAAACAGATGATTATCAGCGACACAGTTAACACTGGCCTTGTCATCTGCCTGCGAAGTTTAGAAGCAGTCAGTTAGTTTCGACGCTTCCTGAAAGCGTACTCAAGCGTAAGAGTTTTCAACGTTAAATAATATTCGTTTCTGCGCAAAGACAAGAAATGCGTTTTTACTTCAAGCTTCTTGAAAAACAATCATTCTGACGCAAAGAACGGGTTGAAACCACACGCGTCTTCGATGTGTCCGGGCTCCATGCGACCGATACGTATCCGAGTGAAGTTCGAAGCTCACATATACCAGCATTTTCATGTGTCCAACAGATCGCAGTGCCAGTTTTAGTGTAGGTAAACGTAGAAAACTCTATGATCTTACCAGCACTTAATCTGTGTTTTGTGTCTTCGTCTTTTGTTTCTTTCTTGGCCTCCCACGCGACTGGTGACACCAGAGACAGCTGCTTCAAGAACGAAAACTTTGACCTGTGTGCTGAGGCCCTTCTATTGAAAGGTGAAATGGCCGACCTGCGACGCATGATCAACTACCTCCACCGATGATCCGGGGCCACTGCATATCTTCTTGTAGCCATTGCCCAACGTGGGCCGCTGCGCGTTGTCAGGCACCTTAGGTCTTCAAATAAAGTTTCGCATCCAATAATTTCGGTAGGCAAGAAAGAAGACAAAAAAAGGGCAGTGGGAATGCTCGAGTATGAAACAAAAAGTGGTTGTGAGTAACGATTACTACAACTTTGGCTGAAATGCTAGTGAAAAAAAAATAAACAGAGCCTTAAAATGATATTCTGGACTTGTTTGAACATTGATCAGCGATGCATATTCAGCACTAAAACGAAATAATAGAAACAAAGTCACAGTTTCGCCACAAGAACAAATGAATAAGCGATAGCGACAACTTGGAATGTAACGCTGAGAACGGCAAGCAGATAAAAGTGCAGCGCGTTGCTCACGCACAATAGACGCAAGAAAACAACATACACTGGACGAAAGTGAACTAGCAACGTTTACTGCTGAACACGTAACGCGCTGTTTAAACAAAAATGACGCACGAAAGTTATTTACAGGCACAGATTAGTGCAAACTAAAAATGTCCAGTTGCTATACTTCACTGTGTATGAAAAGCACGCTCTTTTTGCAAATAGGGCCTGTGCAGTGACGAGTGACCGAAGTCTCCTTTGTGGGTCCGGAAACTAATGAAATCATTTCAGTGAAAGTCAAACGCACACGATTTTCCCCACCAAAGGATAAGCGCGCGCCCTGAAGCATTTAACCCTCCCCCCATTCCTTTTTTGTGGGGCGAAGTGCGCGTGGGAGACAAGCAAGGATGAGCCCGTGTCGGCACATCGAAATGAGCTGGTCAGTGCGCGTGGGTGAATTTTTCAAGATCTTTCTTGGTGTACTTAGACGCAAAAATTTTGGTCTCTCTGTCTGTACATTTGTCTGTTTTTCGCCGTAACGATGCCCCAAACGGCACCAAACGATACCACAAACGACCAAACCAATCTGCAACAGCCACCGATATAAGATTAAGAGTTCATACTTGGGCGATTGTCAGTTAAAAAGCAATTATTGTGCATATCTAGAGCGCCCTAACAACACGTCAATATTTTGTATGTATGTATTTATACTAAAAATGGCATACATAAATAATTCCACGGACCATAGCGCTTATGACGCTGCGCTGAGAATGCAGTGCAATGCTCAAAAAGGAAAGTGTATCCAACGCTTTGCTAAGACGACACTGTGGTAGCAGCTGCCCATCACTTTGCGTTCTACACCTCATCGCCTTCAAGGTGGGCGCACATGCCTTCCTCCGTTTTCGAAGATAACTGCTAGAAAGCACTCGTGTTTAACGTGCCTCGATGCGCTCGTTCACCTTCGCTGCACGGATCCAGACTCTCAAGCGCAGCGCCTCCGGAATACAATTCACCGATTTTATCACGCAGAACATCAAATAGACGCTTTGTTCACTCTCTGCAGACGCAAGACTATTGTCTTTCTACGACATTTGAAAGGAAACATGCAGATACGGGGCCAATTTCCTTTCTTGAATGTTCGTATATATAGATACGTATACAAATACAGTGAATGACGGTGGCGATGAAAAAAAAACAGCGGACACTGTTCATATAATTGCTATCGCTAAATGATGCCGACACAGACAAAGAAAGACACAGTAATAGACCGTTTTCGAAAAAGGGCGCCGCTAGCGCCGCGGACGCTAACTACAGTCTGTCGCCATTGTGAGGGCACCGCAGCAGACGACGTAGGTTGTGTGTTCCAGCGACGCTAATGCACGTTTCCTGCAGCGCACACATACACGTTTTGCGTTCTTGCAGGACGCGTACCGCGTCGGGAGGGCACGCCGATGAGAGTCTCTTGCAGGCCGGATTCATACATTGCCAGTCATAACAAGCCAACCTGCTCGTCCAACGCGTTGAAGGGTACAAAATATTGCTCATTGTGGAGTGGAAGCAGCTCAGAAAGCTTATCCGAGAGTACTAGGAGCTCGTTCAAGCTAGAAAGCGGTGCGATGGCAGCGGATGATCCGGAGAACTAGCCGCTAACACAAACATTACAGCACTCACGCATTTGACGGCTTGCTTTCCATGTCCTAATGATGGCGCAAGCTATCCCACACTTCTTTGCGAAGCGAACTGACGAAAAGCTCACCGTCAGGTGGCGTATTTATGAAAATGGACTGTAATGCTGGATTTTATCCAGCGTTCTCACTATTTTCTTTTCTTTCAATGTCTTCGGGCTGTTTCACGCTTCCAAATATCCTCTTCATAAGACTTCATGGATGGACATCTCGCGATATGCAAACTTCTATGTTTCATTGTTTATTGAGTAAATTATTTATTAGGCTCTGTTGTTTGTATTTCGTAGTTTGTTAATTCATTAATTTTATTTATGTTCAGTGCAAAATATTGCGTCTACATAGGTTACGAACATTGCTCATGGTGGGGCGATAGAGAAGAAGCGACTGTGGAAAAGAGAAAATTATTTTAATAACACGCAGGGGATGATGTTTTATATGTAGGCCACCCATTTCTGTGGTCGTAGTTGCGATCACAATATCTCGGTTATTTAAAATATTACACTCGTGCCATTGTGTCCGTAGCAATAAGGACTGCCGTACCGGTTACATTGTTTATAGAGAATCAATGTTAACTGTTATACAGGCTTATACATAATGTACGCTGCAAACAAGACGAAAATATAGCTCATGTACGTTCCTTGTATCAGAAGGACGTTGTCTATCAAGCAAGGATGGCATACGCAAAATAAAACAAAGAGATAAAACACGAATTGTACAGGTCATCTATGGAGCTCATTGATGGCGTGTTCTTCGCTGTGAATCTTGTGTTTCAGTTTGCAATGCCGGTAGGTATGGTACAGAGGTTTACGTAGCTGCTAAACCGCCAAATGATTGAGTGACCCTTGCGGCAACCATAAAGCTTGGTTTACTAAAATTTGATGTGAATTAATGTTCTGCAGATCCTTAGCAGAATATTTTGTTCTTTTTGTTTGAGGCACCACATTGTTTGTGATAAAAGAATAGTGGATCTAGAGCAAAAAGCACAAGCTGTAACCTAATTGTTTTGCAAATTCTCATGGTCCCCACACCATTAATACAAGAGGGTGAAAATATAGTGCTTATGCCCGAACACCACCGTAAATTTCCATTAGTAAACGATAATGCCACCAGGTTTGCCTTTAACAACATTTTTTTACTCCCACATACATGCACTAATTACGGAAAAAACACTGACATACTTGGTGTAGTACATTTTCGTAATTCAATACATGCGCTAAAAATTCTCATTCAACACTTTTAAAAAAGAACCTCATCATATAATATCGCAATTATAACTAATCTGTATTTCATTACCTTAGATTTTGAGCTATTACTGTACGAGTTATTTCTACACTTATTACTAATGTACATTTGTGTTATCTCGTGTATCGTTAGTGTAATTTCTTCTTGTTCAAGATTATACTGTCATTTTTAACAGCCATGTATAATAATGAAGGTTGTTTATTACGAATACTACTGAAATTCACATTTCGTCTTAGCATTGTATTTGTATAATAACTTGCCGCTTTTTAGTGGCCGATTCGTTGTACTTATCAACATGTATATTTTTCCCAAGAGGTCCACTTTCAGCCTTGTGCTATGGAACCTCATTCTGCATATACTAAACCCAATGCGTTTACATACTTTGCAAGGAATACACATTTTTGACAGATTGATTGTGAGGGACGTTGTAGTGAAAGTTTCCGGCAATTTCGGTCACGGGCTGTTACCCAATGAACACTGACATGGCACAGTACACAAGCCAGTGGCGTTTCGCCACCACTGAAACGCGACTACCACTGTCGTGATTCAACCCGCGACCTTCGGCTCACAAAAGGCTTTGAAGACAGGCAGTGTTCTCGGAGTGCGGGTCAATCATCTGAGATCACTTACTGCAACCTAATGCAGCTACACACTTCTTGAAGGTAGGTCTTGCGTGCCAGCTAACTGAACCTGCATCTTGAACCCACGTAGAGGAACATGTTAGCCAGTCAGCTCATATGGCGTGTAGAGCGCCTCTAAATATAACAAGAGAAACGTAGAGAAACTAACATCGAAGCTCTGCGCACATGCAAAAACAATTGTGTCGCGCCTTTAGTTTAAATCCTGTATGTCTGTATAAGATCACTCTTTCAAGTGAGGAAACGCCGTATAGTATAACTGCTCGCTTGTAACACACTAGACGGTACACCTCGTCGGAGCGATTCATTATACCAAATAGCAGAAAACTAAGTCATGGGTTCGTCTGTCGCCGATTTTATGCCGTCAGTAACGCGACGATATGCCGTAATAATGACAGTGACCATAATATGCATATTATCCGGTAGGGAAAATATGTTATTCCTTTACCTGCGAAGCTAGTGATATAACACGTTAAGGCTGCTGCGCTACCTGTGGATGAGAGTGATAGGTTCGTCTAATAATCTCAGCCTAAAGAGCGAAAGGATCGCCTTTTCTTCTGACGATAATTTTTTGGGCTGTCTCGATGGGCACTGTTTTAAATTTAGAAGAAGAAAGTGGTGTCAATGGCATATTTGGAGAATTTACTCGCAGTACTCTGTCGAAATTTGCTTTATTTGATGAGCCCTCTGTTTTTGCCAAATAAGGAAACTGTGAAGAAAGTATGGCGAGTCCCTCTAGATAATGACCGACAGATGCTCCCGTTAGTAGTTTTTGCAAACATGTCCCCAACACCATTACAGCTCACGCTCAACCGCCTTTTAGCAGAATCGACGTGAATTTAGTAAGTGGCCTTTGTGAACTTTATTGAAATTCAATTTAGATCAAAGCGTAATGCCACATTTCGAACTGATTGAGACTATCACAGTTGCAGGTACGCCTTTTTGACCAAGAAAAACTGTGTAGAAGTTACCGTATGTCGAATTTAAAATGTATTTGTTTGGATAGTCTCAAACATATTCTTCATGAAGCAGACATATTACTGTAGTGCTGGTCCATGAAATGCACCTTCACTTTTCATTTACCGTGTATGACATAGATAAGTTATTTTATTGCGCAACTATTTGACCACTGCATCTTAGCTATCATGCATGCCGGACACCTTTCTCGTGTCGAGATGCATCCCAGATGTTGCAAGCCTACCCCCTCCCACAACATTGTTCAACATATAATCCCGTGCGAAGCAGTATTGCACTTGAAGTAGGTGAATCGCGTTTGCTTTTTTTGTAATATAAAGGTTAGGCTTGGCAAATTGGGGTATAAAGAAACAAATCAAGGGACCAAAACAGAAGGCGTAAAACAGTATTATTTTTTATTCAACCTTAGTACGTGTTAACTTTATGTACACGCAGATACATAAGATATATAATGATACGAGACAGGAACTGCAGCACTGAAATTTTGTTCAAACTAAGCAAGAGAACATGTTATCAAGGGGCTGGCGAATGGTGTCACCGGCGAACTCATGACGGCGCTATAGTGGCCATCACTATTCGTGGACGTATCCTTTGTTAGTCCATTGCTTCACTTCAAGGGCCGCTGGTGTAAAGGTCGTGCTGGGTTTTTCAATGGTAGAAGCTTAAGCCGGATCAGTATGATTACTCGAAGTTTCTCCATGAACTAGACGGCACCAGACAGGTCACATCGTATTTTTTTCACGACTGTGTCCCATCACTTGTGCTCCAGTCTAGGTTACAGTTATGTTTAAGGTAAGTACGCTGGTTGTTGCCGTTGCTGTCAGATTCTGCAGGCTAGATATCTATGGTGATGAAGAAATGAAACAATAAATTGCTGATGAGCGGTCCCTTGTGTCTTGTCCTCGTTAAGGTCGTCAGCGGCTGTACAGGTAATCAACCTTGCTCTTGAGACTGTCCATCTCATCTTTGAGAAGCAGCGCCTCGGCACACTGGAAGAAGTACTCGTTCTTGAAGCAGTTGTCTCTGCGCAAAAAAAATGAATTGAAAACTATTCATAAGAGCGAACAGATAAAGTCAACATTTCTTGCGAGATGAAACTTATGCTCTACCAGCAATAGGGATCTCCAAATGTATGTGCAATCAATTCACATGGCAATTATTTTTCTTCGAGTGTATTTTCACGTCAAAATCGAAGATGATGCGAAACAGTTGGCCGAACTGATGTCAAGTGACGCAGCCAGGTAGGAACAGCCTACGCTTATTGTTTTGTTGTCAGCAAAGGCATATAGAAATCCAGGTTTGCTTTTGCAAACAGTCCACCTCAGTGCGAAAATGGCTACGATGCTCTGCTGCTGACTCGAAGATCGCGGGTTCAACATCGGCCCGGGAGGTTGAGTTTTGATCGAGGGGGAATGGTAGAGACGCAAGTAGTTTGCGATGTCAGTGAACGTTTAAGAACGCCAGATGGTCGACATTTCCGGAGTCCTTCCAGACGCCGTCTCTAATATTCATTTCCTGGCTTCGTGACATAGTCCCGAAGAAGATGATGATGATGATAATAATAATAATAATAATACAATATAGTAATACTGCTATTATAATTATTATTTCAAGCTCAAGATTTTGACAATCACTCGGGGTTCCCGGGAACAAAGGCTACACAATACGATGAACGGACCCACAGACTCTGAAGTTATGCCCCCAGTTTACCTAATTAAAGCCTTTTCTGCCTAATGGTGCCAAGCCTGTAGTACGTGACGAGTTGGGCTGCATTTCTTGTGTCTCTTTGGTTTTCCTTAAATGTATTGACTTCTTCTTTTCGCCTATATTCACCTCATTTATCGTTGTGTTTCTATTTCTCGCTTTCTTTCTCTCGTTTTCTGTTTTTATACCTCGTATTTCCTGCGTTACGCCAAAGCATGAAGACAATGGACGATAGCTCTAGCCCCTGTACTCCCCCACACTACAACACTGTTCATTATCGTACAGAAATAGACAAATGTGTTTTTTTTTCCTCGCATGTATTGGATAGATGGTTGATGAGGCGGTCAGTGTCTTCACATAGCGTGTTTCTCGTAGAACGTTCTGCGTTCGGTAGTTTCATATTTTTTGATGTTGTTGAGTTTTCTTATGGCTAGGGAATGCACCAACCAGGCAGCAAAGCTTAGCTTCGTCTTACTTCACTGTCTTATTACTATTCAATATAATACTCTTTTTTCTTCCAAAGATATTTTAGTTCTATAACCTGACGTTCACACTACGTCTTTTTTTCTCTCTGTGTGTCCACGCCTGCAGACGCAATCAATACCCCTTTTTGCAACCAAGTGCCACAATGGTACACAAGTCTCAAGGAGCAATGTACCCTTCGGTAGTGCACGAATACAGCTTGACGCACCTGGAGACATTCGCGTATGTGACACTCAGTCAACGTGGACAACTTGTACTTGAAAAACGCCAGGGGAGACTGCCACGCCATCTAGGCGACGTCGAACGGTGACTCGAGCAGCAAGGGTTGCCAACGTTGACGCAATGATATATTCGTGCATTACGAGACGATGTCGCCCACTCAACCGAATTCACTCTAGTTCTTCTCAACCAGTGGTCCCTCAACGCACACGATCCTGACATCGAACATGATCCTGTCTTCATGGCCGCCGATATGATCTGCTTCACGAGATCGTGGAACACTGGAAACATGCATATTAATGGATTTATTCCGGTGGTCTGCACCAATGAAGCGGATTTTCTGCAGGTGGTGTCTTTTCTAAAATAACATTTCTTGTACATATATTACATATATATAAAGTAAACGTATTATAAAACTATCATATGTAAAAAGAAACGAGTCCCCGAGCTCATCGAGGGTGCCCTTCTTGTACTTTGCAAAACATCTCTTGCGTATATATAATATATTGACGAGATGAGTAGTAAGAGACACAAGAGCCAGCCAGATGTGGGCCAACTGTTCCTATTCTGGCCTTCGTCGTTCCCTTCCTCTAGCTTGCCTAGGGCGCCCGCTTCCGTGTGCCACTTTTGTTATCATTGTGGTATATAGTTAATCAATGTGTATACATTACATCCGAATGTGAATTATTAAACATTGCGTATGAAATTCATTTATATCAATATTGTCACGTCTATATATTATGGTAAGAAATGTGTTCGGAAAATTCGCGGGTTAACGTCAAATCTCCGAGCAAGCTCCTCTAACATTATTGACTGTGTGGATATGACGGGTATTTTTCTTTCACATATAACCGTAGAGCATGTTGGTTCGTTAAGCAATCAAGAAATAAAATGAGTTAAATGAGTCGTTAAGTGAACGATGCCCATTTTGATATTTTAATAAAAGGGGTCGCAGAGGAAAATAGGGGAAGCCAGGGGTCAGTGACACAAGTGAAATGTTTTTGTTGCTAAATAAACTTGGATCGCCTGAGCATATAAAACGTATTCAACTATAAAATGCTTTTAGTTCGGTGGTTTTGTCCTTTCAGTGATGTAATTATGAGGTTGCGCTGGCTTTAGAAATATATCTTCACTGCAAAAAAGTGGTAAAGATAACAATTAACCCCTGAAGTAGCTTTTCACGTAGGATGCCGGACTTCTATGCTCGATGATACGGGTTTGATTTCAGATCTTTTTTAAATTCTGTGTGGGTGGAATTAAAGTAAAACCAGTGTACTGCGATTTCAGCTGCACGATATAAACCATAAAGCACTGAAGATTCCCCATGCCCTCCCCCCCCCCTTCCTACGGCGTCATTCATATTCATACCGTTGCTTTGGGACTTAAAACTCGAATTACGTCATCTTTAAAAGAGAGGTGCGGCGAGAACGTGAATAGGAAATGCAATATTATCACCTAGGTGTATCACCTAGGATATCTACGCCGTAATTTACATAGCTTTCCCACTCACATCCGTCAACTAGCCTATCAAACCTTTGTCCGTCCCCAGCTTGAATTTGCCGCTCCTGTCTGGTCCCCTTATCACAACTACTTAATTAACATGCTTGAAGCTATTCAGAATAGGGCAGCCCGTTTCATTTCACGCAATCATGACTATCACAGCAGCATAACGCAAATTAAAAACAATCTTTCTTTTCAAGCCGTGAGCACTCGTCGCGACATTTCCCTTCTTTGCCACTTTCACAAATACGTGTACACCAACAGACCCTTCCCACTCCACCTCGAAGTTCCTTCCATTACTTCACGTAGGTTGCATAATCACTTCAGTTTCAAGCGATTATACGGGGCAACTGATTCATTCATTTCATCTGCTGTTCCTCGCGCCATACGTTTGTGGAATGGTCTTCTAGATAACATCGCATCTGTATCAGACAATAATTCTTTCCGTCAGTTGCTGCTTACTCTCTTCTCACAATAGACTTGCCACTGTTCTGCACGTGTCGGATTTTGTGCCCGATTATGTTTGTTGCACACTGGAAATGTATTCTGTATATGGGCATAGATTCTGCGTTTTTTGGTGCTTCTTCTATTGTATGTTCTGCAACTTATAAACAAATTACGGCACGTCGTTGAGGTAAAGCCAGCTGGCTATCTTTGGTTGATGTCGCCTTCATATGCTAAAATGACTGTACTCAAATCCCACTGTCGTGTGTGCACTATGAAATCACCTTTTCTTTTTTCTTGTTGTCGCCTGTTAACTTCAACTTATATTGCAATCCGCGTCATATCTTAATTGTGATGATACGCTTTGTAACGCGTGAATTAATTTTGTGTGATCTGTAAAACTTCACCACTTACCCCCCCTTACTCAATGCCCTGGAAAGGGCAGGGCCTGTAAGGAATTTTAAATAAATAAATAAATAAAACCATTTATTTTAGACAAGCTGCTTGTCTTGAAGATTTTGGAAGCATGATTTAGGATGAACTTGGTTGTGGTGATCGTTCGCCTTTTCACTTTATTTGTTACGCACACGTTAGGCTGCCATTACACCAGCCCATGGTACATAGCAGCTTACCTGCACATTGATTGATTTGATTGATTGATTTGTGGGGTTTAACGTCCCAAAACCACCATATGATTATGAGAGACGCCGTAGTGGAGGGCTCCGGAAATTTTGACCACCTGGGGTTCTTTAACGTGCACCCAAATCTGAGCACACGGGAGCTTACCTGCACATGTTGTAAGCCTTTGGGTCTTGGTACAGCTGGTAGCACTCTTCACAGACACGCTCAAGTCTGGCCAGGTATGACTGCTCGAAGTTGCCGCGGCAGCCCAGCTCCAGAAAGGAGCGCTTGTGGTGGTTGCTTGCCGTGCACACTCTGGGCTGCGCCAGCACGATCAACGAGCACACGAGCATTGTGGCTGCCAGCCAACGAACGGATGCCATGAGGAAGCTAGCAGACATCTGCGAATTTAGGAGAGAGATTGAGCATGATTATGCGCCATAAGATGATTTTGTACCACCACACCGGCTGCGCAAAGGGTTATTAATCATGATGGCTAACAAGGAGTTCCTTCCATAGCAACGGCATTTGGACGTAAGTGTGACAAACAGGACGTGGAGGAGAAGCGTAAGGCATGTGTAACTACATTGTATAGAACCACCATAACCACTGGTCTTTGGAGCTTAACTCTAAAAAAAATGCTGAATTCAAAAGGTTGAATTCCGAGAAAAGCTATCTATGTAAACTAAAGGGAAGGGTGGTAGAAAGTTAGGTGGGCAAAAAAAAATTAGATATTGTGAATCACGGGATACTAATAAATAATGAATAAATACGTGAAATGTAAACAGAGAATATTGCCCTGAATTTTCCGTGGCCATACTGGTGGTGGTGAGATACGAGTTATAACCTTAGCGATAGTGATGTGGTGTGGCATGTGGATGTAGCACCTGAGTGTGATTGTCATTTTTCCAATGGCGTAATATGTTCATCAGCGGGGTAGTTTACCTGTAATCCCGCTTTCTCTTGCTGTTCTTGGAAGGTTAATAAAACTCTGATACTGTCCCGATGTCTATTGTAAAGATGGAGAAGACTTTGCATGGTCCCGAAGAGCTTAAACGCAGTGGTGACATGTGAATTAAACGCAGTGGTGACGCAGCAAGCATGAAGAGAGTTCAGGTGCCTAAGTTACGGGGTCATGACCAGTACAAAAGAACACGTCACGTACTCATTCATGCAGATAGATATACAAGTGACAAATGATGCTCAAAGGCTTCTCTCTTGCGTCTTTTTGTTTTTCCATTAAAACTGCAGGGGTGATTATTCGCTGCGTTACCCGGTGGTTATTCAACAAAAAGTCATCCAAGAGGTTCGAGAGGGTATAAGCGTTTCGACCTCGTGTCCATTAGGGTGCGTCATCTCCTGGTGATTAACCTCTACTAGCTCAGTTGAAATGCACGCGTCCGTAATTGGACGCTTATATTTACTAGCACACTCTACGTATATATTGCTGTATCATTTGCGACTAACCCAAATCCTCCGTTGACGCTTCCAGCCGCTTCCAGCTTATACAAACTTCACTGAGGTGTATGTGAATGGTGTTTCTTTCACGACCTTAGTCGATACAAGAGCGGAACTGTACGTAAGGAGTGAACATTTGTGTCACCTATACTCAAGAAAGTCCTCACGCCTGCTGTGACCAAAGCTCTCCTTGTCGCTGACGGTAGCACTGTGGCCGTCGCTGTAATGTGTACCACTTGTGTTAGCATTACCGGTTGCCATGTTTCCAATTCATTGCCCTCATGGGCTAATCTCCTGTACGAAATTCCTATAGGCGCATTCTGCCCTGATCGACTGCGCCACCGGTACTGTCTGCCTAGAACGTCCCCCTTTTCTGAATTATCGCCCCGATTCTCCAACATCCTGTGTACCTGCGACTACTTCCAGGTGCCACCTAAAGCTCTGACTATAATTGAATTGGCAACAGCTTCTCCCGTGTTTGATGGTTATTATATCGTGACGCCTAATGCGGATGTTTTCTTGGTGCGTGACTTCACTGCGTCACACTCCATCGCAACCATGGCCTCTAGCCGAACCTATTTACCTGTTAACAATTTTGGTTTCGCAAAACAAATGCCACCCCAATGAACCCCAGATGCCACGCTAAACCGTTATTAGACAACCACGTCACCAGTTTCGCGGCAGGCGTATCTCCCAATCTCCTGTGTGACCCACAGGATGGCGTGTGACTCGATGGGACCTTACGTTCAATGACCGCCCTCGATCTGAAACCTGAGCAGTCAGCTGCGCTATGCCCCCATCCGAATTCTTACCGTGACATATTTTGCATCGAATGCCGTCGACTTGGCCATACTTCACTCGTAAAGCACAGCAGCAACACTAGTGATTCTCTTCCTATTCACCACTGACCAGGGGTCTCCGCCACCTAGCGTATGATAATTCAGCAAGAAGTCCACAAGATGCAAGCAAACGGAATTATTTAACCCATATAAGTGTCGGACTAACATACCTAGAGGGAAGTGTGGCGCTACCGTCTATGCGAATTTCTCAGATAACACTTGCTTGCTGGAGCGCTGGGAATGACGGTAACTTTTCATAACTTCAGGAAAACCCGAAGTTACGAAATGTTTCAAAAGCAAGCAGTAACGTATTTATTTAGCACTTGTATTTTATTGTGCCCAAAGCTCCTATTTTTAACAATTTATCGACGCTGCATTGATGCTCTCATTGAAAAGTTTTTTTTTTATTTTGAATATCTGTTTCAAGAAAAACAGCAATGCAATTCATGTGCTACCGTTATAATGCGAATAGAAGAAAGGGAAGGGCCGTGCTCTGATTCAGGTGAATAAATTATGCACCACGCCCCATCATAGCTTGAGTGCAATTGGCTATAGTGTTCAACACTGATATTAAAGGCTTTCAAGTGAACTCTTGTTTTTTTTCTTATGTTTTGTTCCTTTCTCTGACAGGCTTTATTTCCTAAAGCATCCGTTGTAGAAAGTGGTTTGTGTTTGTGCTGATATTTTGCCTAAATGATAATGCTTGTTTCGACACACGCTGACGTTTATGTTTGATCTTTATTCAGAAGGTGGAGACATTGTGCCAAATTGAAAGCATTATTCATTGCTACACTATACCTGAAGTTACAAAATATCCCATCACATCAAGTGTCAATAGCATGACGATCTCACACCTGTTTGCAATATTGGGATATTTTTGTTAACCAGCTGCGCTTCTCTACTTGGTTATGGAGCTGGACTGCTGATTTGGAGAACGCAGGATCGAATTTCGGCCGCAGCAGCCGCATTTTCGCGATGTCAAAAATGCTTGAGATACGTGTATTTGAGCCAGTGTACCCTAATAATTCCCGTAGTTGAAATTGTCGGAGTCTTCTACTTAGCCAATGTAGTCATAATATCCTCTTTACCGGACGTTACACCCCAACAGTGGAATACTTGAATGTTTTAGTTGAATCGAAAAAAAAGAAAATCAAATATTAGGGCGAATATCTGAAATGCCTCATCAAACGCGAAGTTTGAACGTCGACGGCACGTGGCATCGGGGAGGAGTGATGCATAAAATGATTGTGTGACGGGCTGCGTGATGAAGTAGAGATTGACAAAATGTGTGACTTCCTCATTTCCCCCGCATCTGGCATGTGTGAAAGGTATTGTTCGCGGTGTCGATGTTAACTTGACTCCGTCTGAGGTATTAGAGATGTTTGCCGTGACTGGTGCTATTTCCGTTTATAGGTGTGCACGACTAGTAGAGAAGCAGAAGACGCCGACTGAGTCGGTAATTGTAACCTTTGCTGGAGCGAATCTCCCAAGCGAAATCAAGGCATGGCCACTAATATACAGAGTGGAACCGCTATCACCGCGACCACTCCAGTGTACGAAGTGCTGGCGATACGGTCACACTATTAAAGGATGCAGGTCAGAACTCAGATGCCGAGTGTGTGGTGACAACCACGAAACAAATTACTGCAAAGCTAAAGAAGAGAAATGTTGTCTCTGCAACGAACAACACTGTGCAGATAATCCTGATTGTTCAGCAAAGGCTCGAGAAATGCAAATTCTTGAAATTATAGGGCGTAGGCGCTGTTCTCGACGAGAAGCCTTAGCGGAAATACAGACTAGAACTCAGGGGTATGCCAGTGTTGCAGCACGACATCTCTCGGAAATAAATGGGTCGATTTCCCTGAATATAGCGGAGGCCATAGAAAAGGCTCTAGAAAAAGCCATGGAACGACTGACTTCTAACCTTTGCGATTCTCTATCTCAAATTTTGGCTAACCAGATGACTCGCATATTTGGTACAACGGGAGAGCCAGGCCTAGTATCCCAACATCTTGAGAGTTCACGACCAATAGCTGACGGTGAATCTGAAACTGCGCCATCGTATTATCCGCCAGCAGGAGCCTCTGCAATAGGCGTCCACAGCCAAAATGAGGAATCTGAAACCGCACCCTCGTATTTTCCGTCTACAGCACCCTCTGCAGTAGATATACAGAGTGTAAGTGAGGACAAAGCTACATATACAATAGATTCCGATGACATGGATTTGGACCCTAGGTCCCTGAAGAGATCTAGATCCCCTGTGTCAAAGAAAACTAACTCACCGAAACAAACTAAGAACAAAAAGTATCTGAAAGAAAAGGAGAGCCTTTCGAAGAGGGATTTCTTGAAGGAAGGCATTCTAGAGAAAGCTATAGCGGAAGCAGCTCTTTCGAAACCATAGGGTCGCTTAAGATTCTCCATTGGAATTGCCGTTCAATCCATTCTGCATCTACGGATTTGGTATACTTGACTTCTAAATTCGCTCCTGATATTATAGCATTACAAGAGACATGGCTATCTGTACATAATTTGTTTCATTTAAATAACTTCCAATCCTTTCGATTAGACCGTCCATCGAGAGGTGGGGGTCTAGCTTTCTTTATTAATAATAGAATTAGTATGAAAGTCAAATGCTCATACAAACATATTTCGCCAGAATGCGAAATTTTGGCAGTAGACATTACACTGCCCAACTGCACTCCTTTCACTTTAGTTAATATGTATTTTCCGGATGGAGTTCAAGACACACGAAGTTTGGATCTAGCTACAAAATCATGGTGCAAAGACAAAGTTTTCGTTGGAGACTTTAATTCTCACCACACGAGTTGGGGTTTTAGAACTGATCTTAGTGGGAAACGCTTGTGGGAGTGGACAATGGCTAATGACCTGACGTGCCTCAACGTGAGAACCCCCACATTTATTCGTACTCACTACAGGTCGGCCTTAGATTTAAGTTTTGTCAGTTCAGCCATTACTACTTCTTCTTGGAAAGCGCTGGACTGTGGCACCAACAGTGACCACTTACCGATAAGTTTTGAAATTTCTTGTCCGATAATTCCATCTTGTTCAAACGTAAGAGTATTTGTAAATTACACTAAATTTAGGAATGACCTGAAGTCAGCACTGGCTACTCACTCGGAAGAGAGCGATGATAAAAAAGCACAGAAAATAAACGCAGTCATGAAAAGATCCTACAAAAGAGCCGAATTTACTGTTGAATCCACAAAAAGAGTATATAGCCGTTGGTGGAATGATGAATGTACAAGAGAGCACCGACGACGTAAGGCAGCTTGGAAGCAGCTCTTACATAATCAATCCCCACAAAACTGGGCCGATTATAAATTCATTGCTGCGGGCTTTAAAAGAACGGTAGCTCAAGCTAAACAAGATTATGACAAAAGACATTATGAATACCTGTCGAAGCCTAAACATATGAAAGCACTGTTCCGATATATGAGAGCTCGGAAAATCTTGCCATCACCAGTTAATGTAGCTTGTGATAATCTGTCGGCACAAGAAATGACCACTACCTTAGAGGCAATAGGTAAAGGTCTGGAAAGCAGATTCACTTCAGTAGTGCAAAACAACTGGCACAAGTCTACGGCAAGGTCTGACTTTGAAGAAGTGACACAGACTGAAGTATCCAACGTGATTAAACATTTACCCTGTGCATCTCCTGGCCCAGATGGGATCACAGTAGCCATGATTAAAATTCTGTTCAATTTATCGCCTCGAGACGTCGCCAATGTTATTAACTACTCCTTAAAAAACTCATGGGTGCCGCAGGATTGGAGAATAGCAAAGGTGATTCCTATACTAAAAAATCCGGGTGGAGGATTAACAGTCGATAATATCAGACCAATCTCTCTAACATCTAACATGGTCAAACTAGTAGAGAGGGTCCTTCATAGCCGAGTAAGTATCTGGATGACAGACAATTTAGTAATAAAACCGAACCAAATCGGCTTTCGTAGTGATTTCTCAATTTGGTGTGCCCATGCTGATTTAGAGAGCCGAATACAGCTCGCGCGTAAAAGAAGGCAATACGCTGCTTTAGTAACGCTTGACATAGCCAAGGCGTATGACAGTGTGGAGCACTTCATATTGTTAAATACGCTAGAGAGATTGAACTTCCCACAATATTTTATTGAGTGGGTGGCAGAATTCTTAAAATCAAGAGAATTCTACTGCGTCAAGGATGGATGTTCATCATCTAGATTTAAACAAACGCGCGGAGTTCCCCAAGGAGCAGTCTTATCTCCAATATTATTTAATGCTTTAATGAGCACAATTCCAACAGATCAAGAAGTTACTGTCTACATTTATGCTGATGACATCGCACTCTTTGCTGCTGACTGTAATATTTACTCACTACAACTTAAATTACAAAGTTATATTAACATGTTAGAAATTTGGTTGCAGTCGATTTCGTTATCGTTAAATGTCAACAAAAGCGCGCTCATGGCATTTCCGCTTGCAGAACCAATTTCAATTTCAATTCTATATAAACAGGAACCCATCCAGCAAGTAGACTCTATAAAATATTTGGGAATCATTTATAATGAGAAACTTAACTGGAGTCCACACATAGAGTATATAACTACCAAAGCACAGCGGGCTTCAGGCTTACTACACAAGCTAAGTAACCGGAAATATGGATTACGGAGGCACACCTTGATAACGTTGTACAAGATGTACATGCGCCCCATCATGGAATTTGGCTGCATATTATTCTCGGGTGGCCCTGCTTATAAAACGAAACCTCTAGTCGTCTTGGAGCGAGAAGCACTGCGAATGTGTCTGGGACTCCCTAGATTTGTGGCTATCAACGTACTGTACCAGGAAGCGCGCCTGCCTACACTACTTTGTCGATTTCGAATTTTGACCGTACAAGCATTTTTAAAATTTTATAGCTTACCGGCAAGAAGATCTCAATATGCTTTTATCGCAAACCCAGACGCCTTCTTTCTTGCTCATTGGCCACGGTTTCACACACCTCAGATAATGTTTGTACAAAAAAATCTACAAAGTATAAATGTGAACATTAGAAATGTAATTGAGACTAATGACTCGAATTGTCATGTTATTATTGAGTATGATGATATATTCCCCCAAAACGCCAAATTACAATCCCTCAAATTTTTAAATAACATATTATTAGATTACTTGGAGCATGCAAAAACTAAAAATATAATAGCCACAGATGCTTCCGTAAATAATCAAAAGGCAGGTGTAGGCATTGCGTCTGATTTGCTTGACTGGTCCTTTTCAGTGAGACTGCCTGATTTTACTCCAGTTTTTGAAGCAGAGCTCTTGGCGATTATTTTAGCTCTTCGAAAACTTCCATCAAATCAAAACAACGCAGTAATAATGACGGATTCTCTTTCAGTTTGTGCAGCTCTGACGGCTTCAGAGAACTCTCGAATCATAAGCACATTCAAAACATTAGTACCCCCGCAGTTGAGACTCCTGAGATTACTATGGGTTCCGGGACACTGTGGATTAAGATTAAATGAATTGGCCGATTCCTTAGCACGAGCCGCACTTGATGGGCCAGTTTTGTCCATACTGCCAGATGTTGAATATATCACGGCAATAAGATATCGAAAATCAGCAATCTCCACGGATACGATAGAAAAAGTAATTACACGGACAGACTATAACCACCTCATGTTTCCATGGCAACACCACTGGAGTCAGTCCAGAAAGCTCGAAGTCTTAATTACTAAATTTCGATGTCGTGTCCCCCCTCTAAACCTGTATCTACACAGAGCTGGTCAGACAACATCACCCCTCTGCGCATTCTGCGGAGAAATGGAATCACTAGATCATTATTTTTTGTATTGTCGCCGCTACGAGATACTTAGAAAAAGGTTACTAGTTATGCAATTTCGGAAAATAGGCCTTAGATTAACGGTGGAAACGGCGCTAAGCTTTGGCGCCTCAGCTTTGGGACATTGCCACAGGGATGTTTTCAATGCCGTTTGCAATTATATTCAGGCAACCAAGCGTATACCATTGTGATCTTCAATCAAAAAAAATTATTTATTACTCCCCAGGGCAGAGTGAAGTGAACGCAGCTGAGTGCTAATCATAACACCTCAAATCTCAAAATTGCTCAAATTGATTCTTTTTTTTTCGTTCGCTCTTTTTATGTTGTTTTTATTTTTACATTAATCTCATTATAATACCAATTCATTAAACATTGTTAAAATGATTACAGAAAAACTGCACTACACTTTCTTGGCCAATCCCCCTGAGTGGGTATGAGCCAGCCTCCCAGGGAAACAAAACAAAACAAATTATGCACCACGCCCCATCATAGCTTGAGTGCAATTGGCTATAGTGTTCAACACTGATATTAAAGGCTTTCAAGTGAACTCTTGTTTTTTTTCTTATGTTTTGTTCCTTTCTCTGACAGGCTTTATTTCCTAAAGCATCCGTTGTAGAAAGTGGTTTGTGTTTGTGCTGATATTTTGCCTAAATGATAATGCTTGTTTCGACACACGCTGACGTTTATGTTTGATCTTTATTCAGAAGGTGGAGACATTGTGCCAAATTGAAAGCATTATTCATTGCTACACTATACCTGAAGTTACAAAATATCCCATCACATCAAGTGTCAATAGCATGACGATCTCACACCTGTTTGCAATATTGGGATATTTTTGTTAACCAGCTGCGCTTCTCTACATGGTTATGGAGCTGGACTGCTGATTTGGAGAACGCAGGATCGAATTTCGGCCGCAGCAGCCGCATTTTCGCGATGTCAAAAATGCTTGAGATACGTGTATTTGAGCCAGTGTACCCTAATAATTCCCGTAGTTGAAATTGTCGGAGTCTTCTACTTAGCCAGTGTAGTCATAATATCCTCTTTACCGGACGTTACACCCCAACAGTGGAATACTTGAGTGTTTTAGTTGAATCGAAAAAAAGAAAATCAAATATTAGGGCGAATATCTGAAATGCCTCATCAAACGCGAAGTTTGAACGTCGACGGCACGTGGCATCGGGGAGGAGTGATGCATAAAATGATTGTGTGACGGGCTGCGTGATGAAGTAGAGATTGACAAAATGTGTGACTTCCTCATGACGTGCCGGTGACAACAAGTGACCCGAAGTCATCCATTACATCGTAGCGTGGTTAAATGTGGTCTGATCATGGAGGCAATGCGAAATCAGGCGAAGTGCCTCTATCTTGGAGCCAGTGCATAACCACGTTAGCTGCAGAAAGCTCTCGAGTTGTAGAGAGGCATGATAGACTGAGAAAAAAGTAGAGCATGGCTTTTTCGTTTGGGTCACCTTGTGAGTGGTCGATTATCAAGTTTTGAAATATTTGCTTCGAATGGGATGCTGTAATACAAATATGAAACTTCAGTGTCTTTAAACTACCAGTAAAATTCTATTAGGATCACAAATATATTATTAAGATTAAAATGGAAACCATTGGCTGTCACTGCAAGTTATGTGGCAGAGTCTTCACGTTTTATTCGGCTCATTCGCTCTTCTATGCGTCTGGGTGCTTCTTCAATTTGACTCGTCTTCCTATGAGCAAAATACATGTTACGATCCCGTATAGTGTCGTGAGGGCAAGTGCTGAGAACAGCGCCATCGCGATTTTTCCGTCGCAAGAGAAAGTGGCTTTCCAATAGGTTGGCGGGGCCACCATCGAAAATTGCGATAATTTAAAAAAAAGGCGTTGCCGACACGGGATCAGGCACGGCAGAAATAGATGACCTGCGTGTCGCTTTGTCCGCAGATCTTATGAGTTAGGATCTATCCGTAGACAGGTTTTCTTTGAAAAAAAAAAGTTTGCCATAGCATCCTGATTGACGTACCTTTAGTGCCACAGAGTGGTGTGCTCCGATTTCGGGAGTATGCGATGCGTGAGGACCAAGTTGCACCTGTTCCTTACCGTGGCGGGACGTCCCCGCAGGGAAGACACGGTGCACGAGCACACGGGGTGCGCTGAAGGCAGGACCAGAGGGAGGCGAACAGACGCTAGCTGATCGCGGAGTTGTCGCTTGCGTCTCCAAAGAATTGCTCCCGATTATCTCTGCGACAATGTGTGGCCACTTTTGTACTCTAGACGGACTTGAAGAAGGAAAGAAAGGAAAGAGTAGGGGCGTGGAACGACGAGTCACGTGGCCTTCCTTGTCTTCCCACGCTCGCTCTGTCTTCAGTCTCTCTCCTCTCCTCCCTGGTCTACAAAAAAAAAACGTCGATGGTGACGGTCATCCCCATTGTTTCTCTGTCTTGGGCAGTTTAGTTTTTATTGTCCGGAAGTATTTTCTCGCTTTTGCCCAACCGCTCCTTGTTTGTCCCCTTTGCCTCGTTTCTGCAAAACCAAAGCCCCCTAGTCAAGCCCGAATGTTCGCAAGCACCCCCATCCCCTCAATACAACAAATCCTTGCGGCCCCTGTTTTATTTCCCGTAGTTCATGCAGTCCTTTTAAAGCCTGTCAGTCTTCTTTTTTATATATTTGCTTATTTATTTTATTTCAATGTATTTAGCCTCGTATATTATAACAATAAGGACGAATGCAAATTCCAAAGATTGGGAATTAAAACAACGTGCACTGAAAACCAATGTCAGTAGGCCAGTAATATGTACTAAAAACTGACCAAGTGATAAAAAACATAAAAGTATGCAGCAGCGGTATTACTACTAGTAGTAGAGACTACTTATTCAATACAATGTATCCAATGTAAGAGAATGAGGGACTCAGTCTAGGAATTCACTGGCTTCTGAAGCTCGCTGGTTTCGTCGAAGACAATAAGCTGGCTTCCTGGATCTAGCCATGTTTGCCAGGTTTGGCTACTTTGTACTAATTTCGTAACTTTTCTTTAAGCAGCCGCAGCCTAAAAGTTGTATTGCCTATTTCGCTCTTTTTGGCGGCAGTATTTATTGTACCCTCGATTTCAGCGAAATCGGCACTATCTGTTATGTCACAGCCATTCGTTTTCAAGTCTGCGGTGTGATAGCATTAACACCAAAGCGTGTTTTCAACTCAGAAGATTGTGTTTGACCCTTTTATAATCAGATAACGAATTTTATAGAAACGATGGCACAGCGGAACAATCAGGCATAAATTACAGTGGTTACAATCCTACCATAAATATGAAAAAGTAAATACCTATAACCTGTCAGTTGACGAAGCCTCACGCACGCACACAATAGTATATGTTGGATACGTAGCTGGGGCGCAGCTGTTGCATGGAGCCTTACTTAGAGAAACCTTGTTGCTGATGGTGGCTTCAAAAGACAATTGGAAGCGATCAGGAATTGAAAGTACTCCACATAAAGGAAGATCTCCACTCACCGACATTAGAGATATGATAGGCTACATTTCAAATGCGCGCGGATGAACCAGAGCATCAGAGGCAAAGATGCCTACACAAGCGATCACTTAAAGCATTGAGCGCTTGTTAGTAAGCACTTGCGGGGCCACATTTGTTCTATATATTGGTGCTCTTTGTGAAATCACTAATTCTGGGACATCTGATCAACTGCTTGTATCAATTCTCATGCTTAGGTATGGATTGGTAACTCTGGATTAGCCCTCAAGAAAATATTAATTACTGTAAAAATTGCTTATCGCCAGCAACTGTGATTTGGAGAGCGATCGTTATGCAACAGTACGTATCATTGTGACTTTCAGTAACATTTGGAAAACTCATGTATACCATGTGTAGGGAGGCCATTTTTTTTTCAAAAACGCCCACACTACGTCGTTACGGATTAAACGACTGCTAACGTCAATGTTCACGTGGAGATATAAAAATTATGGTATTGAAGTGCTCGTACCGCACCTATTTGCTCTTTTGCCTAAGGATTTCTTCGTTTAGTCGTTTAAATAAAAAGTTGAAGTAGTTTTCACACACGCTGGGCAAATTTTTTTTATCTCTTAGCTAAATCTCACGTTAGCTGTTAGCTATATCTTGGATATTTTCATAAAATAGCTGGCGAATTCGGATTTTTACAATTTCTTGAAGACACTGTTTTGTAGTTCTCTACGCTTAACTGAAGCGCATGGCTACCGTCCTATTTCGTCTACTGCAGTGCGTACGCACGTTGATTTCAAAACAGATGTCATTGATAACTACAAAGTGGACTGTCACAACAGCTTTTTTTCCCGTAAATTTTACAGCTGCACCCGAAACATTAGCAAAGACATTGATCACTTAGCATTCGCAATGAGCCTGAAGTGTAAGCTAAAAAATCAAATTGTGATGCCTTACAATAACCTGTCTACAGTCCACATTATCCAACCTTAGAGGGACTATTGACAACATTCTGAGCACCAGTTCACAATTCAAAACTAAACAACATGTTTTAGAAGCCAAACTTCTACGTCTTTGTGTAAGACCACTTTCTAATACCATAATCCAACAATATTTTGGTTCAAGGTTTTGCGCGTGTAGTTGGCTACGAAAGCCCTCTTTTGTTGTTATGAAGTCGGCCAGATTTATCGAGCATTTTCAAAGCACCTGCTCGAGTTGTGTTCTGTGTGTTTTACACTGTATATATATTTTTTGTTTTCTTTTATTCAAAAACTTATCCAGCTAGTGCATGGTTGATGTCCATGCAGTATTGCTTGGGAACTTATCTATATTTTAGTAATAGTTAAAAATACTACTAGCAATAATCTTCAATGATCAGTGGCACCGACGTAGCAGGCGTCATGGTACAAGCTGGCTCTCTCATAGAATATATAAGTTTGATTGGAGAAGCAATTTGAGCAGCCATTTATTGAAGCACCAGAATAATGAGGAATCCTTTTAGCAGCATGCACTTTCTTTCTTGCATTGTCTTTTTCAGGATTTTTGTCAGGGTAACCAAACACAAGCTTTGGTCTTGGCAGCCTGCTGTTATTTTTTGTGATAATGAGATAACAGTGGTGAGTGCTTCCGTGCTCAAACATTCTTTGGCACCTAGTGAATTTTTCTGGTATATAAGTTGAAGCAACGGGCACAACAATTCTCTTGCTCTCCATGATCAAGAGCTGAAAGCTAGCCTTCCCCAGTTTTCGAAAGCTTTTTCAGTTGCTCGACACCGAGTGTATATTTAGAGGCTCGTTTTCTTTACTAAACACAATAATATTTAGATCTAACAGACAAGAAACTTTCCCTTTTTATAGAGCACCTATTACCACTCTTGTTGTGACTTACACTATCCATAATATTCTTTAGAAAATTTTAAAGGTAGCCTCCTCTTCCATAATTAGGAATAGACGTAAGCATGATATGTATAGATATGTATACACTGGCGAATAAGATTTGTTGGGGATTATAGAAGCCGCATTGTTGTACATGTTCCTAAAACCATACGCCACCAAGATTCACTTCACTACGATGTGTATTCGAACACAGGGGCACAGCTGATGCTAAAACTGTGCGAGAGATATCTTGGGATTTAAACAGCGTATGTGGCCAATGCGGTCATGATGCGTGAGGTTGCTGGCGGGCTAAAGCATTATGGCGTCACCTTTGAAAATTCAGTGATGGTTATGATTCTGTCTTAGGGAGTTCTGAGGGTGGCTTTGTGATGTGGCAACGCCAAATATTTTTAAAATTTTGGCTATCCACCGCTGTAGCAACGTTACATTTGTTACATATAAAAACTACCAGAACTCGAATGCTGCACACACCACCCGGAGTATTGCAGGCGCACGAACTAAGCGGAAAGCCGACAGCCCCGTTGCTAGGAATCCAGGCGCAACGAAGGAGCCAGCCCTGCATGCAGCAAGCTCCGACCAAGAAGATAGCGCACATGAAGGAGGAATAAAGAAAGTGAAGCTTGAGGCCAGTGACACTGATACTGTAGACTTTTAATTCGCCGTCTTTCGCATTCGTTCGCTGATTGTTGCGCTGGCCAGCCAAGAACGGTGACACCACTCAAAGCCGAAATGGACGCCTAAAAAAAATTGGCAGCACATCCACGGATTGAATGATCGAGAGTGGGGCGAAGCATTCGTCCGTCCATTTGTTCTTGCTTCCGTCCGTCCATGTGTCCGTCTGTATGACCGTCCATGCGTCCTTCCGCCTGTCCGTGCGTACGTCTGTTCGTGCGTCCGTCCCTGGATTCGTCCATGCATCCACCCCTGCGTTCGTTCATGTATCCATCCATGCATGTGTCTGTGTGTCCGTTCGTCCATCTATTCAAGTCTCCAAGTACCACCATCTCGCATACGTTATTCATATATTCCCCATATAGAAGCACTGCCATCCGGCGGACATTCCAAGGACTAAACGAGAGGTGGCACACGCACACTTTCCTACGGCTTGCGCTTCGGGTGCACTTCCCACCTTTAACTACCTCGAGTTCATGGTATATACTAGTTCACTGTATTCATGGCAATGCGACCCAACGCTCGCTAAACCTTTCTAAAACCAAGAAGGTTACGCCAGCGAGTATAACGTAGCAACCTTTTCCTGTAAGATAGAGCTCAATGTACATGCCAATGGCTGCTAATGGGAAATGAGAGACAGCAGAATTCGGCTTTTAGTTAACGCGCACGCTGCGAACTTTTTATTGTTCAACAAAGCACAGGAGAAATCTCTCACCGGCACCACCTTGCAGGTCAAAATGTAACACTTGTTACACACTACAGCTACGACTACGTGGGACGAACGGGTGCCGCTTTAAAAAGCTTCGCCCCCAAAATCGATGACTAGCGTAGCGAGACCGCTGCTCCTTGTAGTGCACTGTTCATATGACCACCGTTGATGTTCTACAGAACCAAGGCGTGGCGCTAGCACTTACAAGAGGAACTGTATAGCAGCCTATCTGCCTTGGGAACCTCACTAATGTAAAACGTAAATAAGAGTTCAGCGTACATAAAAATGTATTTCATGCAGTAGTGTGAAGAAAAAATAAAAGCTGTGAAGCACTATATATTCAAATATTTGGAGTGCTCCAAGGTAGTAATGTAGTCTCGTAACTAAGAGTGACTGACAAATGCCCGATTCGGAAAGATTGTTGACTTATTGTGCGGATGCCTGGTTGATCGAGACAGCGTAAGGCTCTTTCATAGTGAAGTGTCATGCCTTGCATGTTGTATATCTCGTTTCCTGAAGCTTATGGTCTGTTGCCCAAGGCATATTTTTCATCTACATGGCTTCATCATGTGTGAGGCCCAGAGAACGGCTTTACGTTCTCCCATAGTAGAGTACCAACTACTCTAAATCGTTAACTACATTTTTAAGCACATATGATTGGTCTAGTCTGATTGTCCGTATGCTCGCATTTAGAATTCTAGGTGTCTAGAAGTTCTCAGACAGTAGCTCAAGCATTGGGCACAAAGTCACTTGATAGCAGCCGACAACAGAAGCTAATAGCATTTCATGCTTAATAGAAGTCGATGAGACTGCTTCACTTAGGAGCTCGATATTGTTTATATCAAAACGTAACGCTTTTTATAAGGGCTAATTATCTGCAACGATCATTACTGAAAATTTTTTTATTGCTTTCAGCAAAAGATTGTGAGAGCATGGAAAAGTTTCGAATTTGATAGAGCTGTTGTGAACTCCGCAATTTTCTTTTATGGGGCATCGCGCATCCACTTAAGCAGTGCGCGAACACAAAGTTAACGGAGGGTACGCAAAGGAGCACGCGACCGCTGACGTCCGCGTGTCACTACCAGTAAACTAAGCCAACGGTGGCCTCCATATCTATTTTCTGTTTTTCAAAGCAATATCACCCTTACTTGTCCTCGTGCTGACTTGTCAGATTGTATAATGCTACTGTTTTCCTGTTCATGGCCACTCTAGGACCATTACAGATCCGTTCGTTGTCATCTAAAGGCAACACGTCTAGGCGTGAGATCAGTACTGCCGCTTTCTTCACGACAAAGTTTCATACTCCTTCTCGTCCTTAGATCCCATGCGGTATTTGTCGATGAATAGTTGCTGTAATAATAGTATTTTGTCTCACAGGGTCGTAAAATTAAAGCAACTCACAAACTTCTTCCAATAAGGCTGTCGAACTAGGTGACGTTTCGCGTTATACGACTTAGTAATCCAGTAATTTAGCGAAGCACGATCCTATGTCTTGCTTGTGGTGTTTTGACAACACAATATGTATGCGTGCAGTCGTTTTAAGAGCACATATTGCGGACCTGAAATGACTGTCATTGTAACGTTTACAAAAACAGTGCCCGGTAAATGTGTTCAATAGATCTGTACAGTGTAGCAGAAGGTACGGCTCTGTGCATAAACGTTTGCAGCTGCGCCATTCTCGCTTCGACGCATAGTACTACTTCACTTTATGTAACTACCTATTGTATCACTGATTGCACCGCTTTAAAGGGAGACGCAGGACAGTGTGACACGGTCCGCGCCAGCAGCGTCAACTACGGCAGCTGAAACAATCCTCAAGACACACAGCTATAAAAAAACAGACTGGAAACACAGAAGACGATTGGTGTAGTGGATGACAAGCGTAGCAGACGAAGCTCATTTCCGGCGCATTCAGGCGGTCACCAACGACCACCCAGAAACTTCTTCCAAAAGCCCCTTCTGCCCTCTTTGTGAAGAAAGCGATATAGCGCGACCGTTTAGGCCCAACCTTACGATCGTAGCTATAAAGTGAGCTGTCATGCTTTGCTGTTGGAGCGATTGCACTAATTTTTAGAGCCTGCCATATCAAACACGGCCTTTAAAGGACCAGTGAAAAACACTGAGGTTCGAAAATTGTTATAAAGAAAAACATGTGTACTTTTGCTTTGTGAAAATGCTGTCACAAACATTTTTCCGACTACGTGCTATAATAGGAAAGTTACAGTGGTTTGAACATCGCTGTCAGCTGTTTTCAAATTCACGCATGGGTCCGCGAGCCTTCTCCCTCACAGGGACGGGTAGAAATATGTCGTCATTGTGACCCACTTCGACCAATCGATGCGTGCTACGTCAAGTCACTTATCATAAATATTGCGTCACTGCGCGTGAAAGCTGGATTGGTCTGGCGTAGTAAAGGAGCGCGGGATTTGCTTATTCAAAACGAAGAATTTTCGCGGCACGCAGCTCAACAACCTTCAAAAAGCGGGATCACCGCGGTCTAGGCTATAGATTTCCGAGCTTTCTTGGGGGACGTAAAAAAAGGTCAGACCCTGTTGACCAGCCTTTTAACATCGTAAAGACGGGTTTGGCACCCACGTCTTCTTTTTTTACATGCGCCTAAAATTCCTGACGAGCTCTACACGTTACAGTCGGAGTTGATTAGGCCTAGAGACACGTGCGCACGTGAAGTGATACATTGACGGGAAAGTTGATCTTGAACGAGAAAAAAAAACGTGCGCAATCTTCTGCAGCCTATAGGAAGCCACGCGAAGTGACAAATAATGGTGAGGCGCAATGGTAACGGCGTTGTCACGGGCTTCCCTCGGATGATACTGAATGTTTCGTGAAAATACCTGCCCTTTTCGGGTTCATTCGTTTACAGTTAAGACGGCAGGGCTATGCTATTACCGTCTGCTTTATGAATCTTTTATGCGTAACACGCACATTTGTTTCTGTTCTACATCTTCATTTAGCCTGTCTCTCAACCTACGCACCTAGCAGCAGATCCTAGCACGTACGTACGTCCTGGCTTTACGCCATATGTCTAATGTTCAAATATGCTACTGGTTGAAGTAGGACTGCTAGGAGACTGAAGTGAAAACTATGTTACAAATTTGTTCATAAAAAGTAAGAAGACCCCCCTCGCACACTCCACCATTATAAGAATCAGCAAAAACTGTGTCACATTTGCAGCTCCTTAACAACAGTTATGGGGATCTTTAACTTTTTGTTCCCCGTGTGTAAAGGTAACGTGTCGTGATTATAAGTAAGTTAGGAAAAACTCTCAAAGCTAATTTCAATGGCGCCGACACAAATTCTCGACGCCAATTGCAGCGAAGAAAATGCAACCATGTTTGTCACCAATCCGCCGGCCCAAAGAGAACAATAAAATGCGCTAAATTTATACAAAAGCTTCATGAACAAAGTTCTTGGTATAGTTGTTTTGTGTGCGACATACAATATTATTCGTTTTTGTACTCGTGCTTCTTTCAATTATAAATATAAATTAAGCATTACTAAGCGAGGACAGGTGGGCTGCGCTCATACGCCGCCTAGAACTTAAGGATCAAACCCTGGCCGTCCAGAGTGCCCGTTAACGGGCCACCAAGCTCGGCTTGACGGTCCCAACGTGGGATTAGCCGGGTGGCGCGGGGTCTTCCCTGCGTCTTCCCAGGACAAAAATAAAGTTTTAATCAAGCAATCAAGAATTACTTTGTCAGGTGTTCTGTGAACTCTCACCACAGTAACACATTTAGAGCTAGCAGGTTGTTCATGCCGATGTTAAAAGTAGTTAGCTGTGAGTTGTTAGTTAGCAGGTAGGTGTATTTGACTTTCCTTGGTTCGTCCTCATCAGTATGCGCTGTTTTTGCCTCAATTTTATCAGTCACGAGGATGTGAACGTGCATCTTTAGGAATAGGATTTAGACAGTTCAATTCATGATATACAGCATGGAGCAGTTCTAGTACTGAAGCACATTAACAGTATTATACAGTGGTAACTTAATATAACAAACTAATATAATACAAGTCACAACTCAATACCGGGCTTACCGCGAAAAACCATGACTATAGTAGTCAGTTATTTTTTTCACTGGGGCCTTACTTAGAGAGCTCGGTAAGTAAGTTGGATAGCCCGTTTATGATTTGAATATTAATAAGAATAAAGCTGACTTCCTATAGCAGTGTGGTGTGAACTGCAGGAGGGGGAGTAAATAAATTAAATTTGCGTGAACGAGCAAGATTTCATCTCATGATGGAGGAAATGATCTAAAGTTCATTTAGACGACAAAAAGTTCCGTAGCCTACACCTAGTGCCAGGAGGTCGGGTCGCAGCAGTGCTATTTAACGTTTCTGTGAGCTTGCTTGGTTAGGCTTTTGCTCTCTCACCTGTCTTTTTTCTGCCCATTGTTACACTTGGTGTACGTGGCTATGTTTGTTTAGATTTTTTACCATTTCTATTAGTGTCTCAGGATCTCTTTTTGTGAAAGTCTCCTCATTTACATACCTCTGTGTTTTTTCAGTAATACCTTAGAGTAACATATCTTTAACTAGTTAGTTAATTACTAATCAAAAACCACTCGCACTTGAAGAGAATGGGCAGAAGGCCAAGCTTGTGCTCCGTGTTACGTTTCCGCACTAGTCCAGTGGGCGCTGTTTTCGCCTCTCCGCACCTTCACTTTCTCTCTCTGCATCTGTAGCCGTTCTCTCGCTCTGTATCTTTTTCACTTCCTTATTACATTCCATTTGTCTTTCCCTTTCCTACTTATTCAGTTTCCATCCCGTCGCTGCAAATAATATAAAATGATGTGTTATGCGCGACTAGCGTGCCTCGACAGCCGAATTATTACGAGGCTCATCCTTGCAAATGAGAGCTCTTGAGTTCCAACCGCGCCTTGGCAACATTTCCTTTCTCTATTTCTCTATCATAGTTCCAGACACGTTCTCTCACTTATCAGGCGCACTTGTTGCGGGAGAGGAGCAGAAGAGGAAGCCAATAAAGAGGTCGAAGGTACTGAGTGCCTCTATATAATGATGATAAGTTTCTGCCTACGCCACAAGGCAAAGCTCGTCCATAACGGCCCTACTCTTTATTGAAACTAGTTTCGACACACAAGGTCGCTCAAATCTGTAGCACAGATATTTTCCGAAATTAACTCCATCAAATTTTGAAATAAATGAATAGGAAGAGGAAGCACACTTTCTGCACACTTGTAATAGATATCAAGCGAAGGACTTCTCGAGGTGCTGTTTCCACACTGTTTGGCTTCGACCAAAATGAAGAAAATCCTGTCATGACACGTCCTTCAATATCGTATGCATGTATATGTGTGCGTGTGTAGCCCATGCGTAGCTCGGTATATGTCATGTATTTTGCTGTCAGTTATATTTGTGATACTCATAGCATGCCAAATTTCTTATATGGGAAGGCAATGAAGTGGTCAGTAGAGCGTTGAGGAGGAATAATGTATATGTGCGTTACGTGACCTTTCGCTATAAATTATCGTTTATATTCGCGATACAGTCATGTCATGCCAAGCCAGTATTGGTGTTTATGGTTTTACTAAAACGACACAGAGGGAACCCAACTATCATGTAAATCAAAATGTACATAAAATGAACGGGAATATTTTGGTGCCATGACCTGTACTTTATACTAATTATTCATCTTCATCATGTCATCGAAACCAAGCTAATATATTGGCTTTATGAAAGGGCAGTGAACACAACAATACTGCGTAGTCTATAAGTGCGCCACGATCAGGTCACACACCAATCAAGTGTGCCACTTTCACGCCTTAATCGCGATGTTAAGGTCTGTCAAATATGCTCGCCAAACTTTATGAGAAGCTATTTTATGCTTCTTATGAATTCTGTCGTGAGGCATAGAATAGTGACTCTCTTCCATTGCCGCAAAGCACACGTGAAAGCTAAGCGATGGGTAAAATAGGAAAGGGTGAGATGAAAGGGTTGTGTGCACTTAACTGAGTCACGAAAATTTGGCTGTCATTGATAAAATTGAGGAGGCGTTGGTTACACCTACAATCTTCGTTCATATCAATCATTGCGTCGCCTCAATTCAAGCTGAACTCTCTTTATCAGCATCCAGGATTCTGCTCCATAAGCTAGTACCGGCAAGATGCCGCTCCTATGCACCTTGCTAATGAGCGTTACTGGCAGAGTACCATTCAGGAATAAGGGCTAGTGGTAGAGTACGAACCCCATCCTTATTCTTGTAGTGTTTCACTCTCATAGTTCGGCTCAGTGGTTACAACCTGTCCTAAGTAAACACATTGAAATAAAGAAAGCCCAAAATTTTAACACTTCTATAAAAAAATCTATCTAAGCTTGAATGATGCGAGCTAACTTTGCGATTTTTTTTGTTTCTTGGCATGTCGCGTTGCAGTCACAGAAACATCATACGAGCTGGATGGTTATATGGTGTGCGCAATTTTCAAAATGCGTGCCGCTGTTCTGGATTGTTAATCTTCTTGTGGCCTAACAACGAATGTTGTATTTGTATTGCATTTGGGAATGCGGTTACTGGTATTGTTGACTACTTAATGTATCTCTGCGTTCTCTTGTTTATGTTATTATGTACACTTTAGTGATTTGCTTGCGTTGGTGCACCTTTGGACACTATTGCAATTATAGATTTTATTGTCGTTTGGCACAAAGATCGCATGCTAAAAAATGCTTGTAGTTGTACTATAGAACACCCTGTGTTTCTGAGTGTTAGTTTTTTTTAGTAACAGTAAGCCTGCATCACTGTATACATTTTCTTTTTGAACCCAGGACTAGCCATTGGCTACGGGTCCAAGCAGTGTGATGATCTTTTGTATTGTATGATTCAACAAATAAAAAAACTTATTTAAATGAAACTTGCAGCGTCTCTCCACCTATCGCAAAGCGCTGTTTTCTGCCGAGACTGTTTCACAATAATTTAGTTTTATGCATATCATATTCCAATCTATTTTTCTGTCTTTAGTGTCCAATTGAATCACCATGAGTTTCGATTCGTTCCAAGAGCCATTGTTAGGAAGGCAGACGCCAACATGGTCCCGAAGGTGCCACTGCTCCGAACTCCGCCGCCAAGGTCACCAGTCGTGTGGTAGCGTGTGTTACTCAGCTTGCGACTGATTCTGCGCAGAGCTGATAGACGAGCGGACGAGACGACGGTGAGTTAGGGCAAGGTTTATGTACAGCGTATATAGAAAGGCGTTACGAATTCGGCACTGGGCCGACAGCTTAGGCACTCGAAGAGCCCGGATGCCTTCTCTCGCACGCATACGTCGGCTTCTCTCTTGACGCCATAGGTCAAGCATCAAGGCAGTGTCAGCGAATCTCAGGTCACTAAGGTACTTTTCATTAACTCTTATCCTAACTGTTAACAGTCTAGGGTCCCGAATACCACCTGTAATCAGTTGGTGAATAGCACTGCGGAGATCGTGTCTCCCTGCCTTACGCCATCCTTTAACGTGATTCTGTCGCTATCTTATGGAGAACTATGGTGGCTGTGAATTCGCTGCCGATTCCTTCCAGCTTGTTTATGTAGTGTTAGTAGATACCCTGATTCCGTAGTGCCTGCATGTGTGACCGCTAATGTCTCGTCTGGGTGAAATGCCTTCTCGCAATCTATGAAGGCTATGTATAGTGGTCATTCTGCACATGTCTCTATCAGCTGATTGAAAGTATGAATACGATTTAATGTAAAGTAGCCTGCGCGAAATTGCGCTTGGTCCTTTGGTTGATTGATCTCTAATGTCGCCAAAATTTAATTATCTGGTATTTTGTGAATAGTTTGTAGAAAACGGGCAATAGGCAGATCGGCCTGAACTTTTCAGGTCTCTGGCGTCTCTTTTTTTACAGATTAAGATAACGTTGGCGTTCTTCCAAGATTCGGGTACCCTTCCCGCCTAGAGATACTTTGTACATAAGGTAGGCCAGTTTTTCTAAAACAATTTTCTGCCATCTTTGAGCAGATTCATTGTTACCTAGTCCTCACAAGCGGTATTGCCTTTCTGCATTCCTTCCAGCGCTCTTCTAGCTTCCCCAGTCATTACTGGTAACATGTCGAACACCTCTTATTGCTTCGTTCAATGTCATCCTGGTTGTTTCAGGTTCCGTGCAGCTCTCTGTAGAGCTCTTCCGCCACATCAACTATGCAGTCAATATTAGTGATGACATTGACTTCCTTGTCCCTTATTGCAAAATTATGAGTTTCCATGCACAGAGTTTAGGTTTCTGCAGCTTTTTATAGCTTTCTTGATCCTCTGCAAGGTATACCTTCTTTTGTCAGGTACCTTATGCCTATTGACTAGCTTCGAAATATACTAGTTCTACTTTGCCAGTAGCTTTTGAAGCTTTCGTGGATCTTCGTCTCCTAATGAGATTTTCGGCCTCGTGGCATAGTTTTACAGTGTACTGTCTAGTGACTGTACTGACTATAACTCCAAATTTACACTTTCCGACTATACACTCTTTGATTATATACTTGTTATACGAAGCCCCCCCCCTGTCAACGTTAGCGTCGGTTACGTTGTTTAGAGCAGCGACTCTACTCTGAAAAACTCTTAACTCCAAAACTCTGAACCCTGACCTCACATCTCTGACTCTGACCTCACCTCAAAACTCTGACCTCACAACGCTATCTCAATATACAAATTATTGATTATCATTTTAATTATCATCATCATCCTGACCATCCGCCTGCATCTATTCACTGCAAGGCAAAGACCTCTTCCGTGTTTCCCCAGTCAACTGCGCTTGCTTCTGCCACTTTATACCCGCACACTTGTCTGCCCACCTAACTTTTTGTCACCCCCAATCACACTTGCCTTTTCTGGAAATTCAGTTCGTTAGCCTTAATGACCAGCGGTTATCCTGCCTACGGGCTACATGCCCAGCCCATGTCCATTTCCTGTACTTGATTTCAACTATGGTACCCTGAACTCGGGTTCTTTTTCTGATCCTCTCTGCTCTCTTCTTGTCTCTTAAGGTTACAGCTATCATTTTCCTTTCCATCACTCGCTGCGCCTTCCTCAATTTAAACAGAACCCTCTTTGTAAGTCTCCAGGTTTCTGCTCCGTAGGTAAATACCGGCAAGATGCAGCTGGTATATACCTTCTTTGGGAGGCATCCTGGCAATCTACCAGTCATGATTTGACAGTGCTTGCCAAATGTGCTGTACCCCATTTCTATTCTTCTAGTTACTACACTCTCGTTGTTCAGCTCCACGGTCATCACCTGTCTTATGTAGACGTAGTCTGGGACAACATCAGGTGCACTATTACCTATCGGAAAACACTGTTCTCTTCCAAAGTTGTTGCACATTACTTTCATTTTCTGCACGCTACTTTGAGACCCAACATTCAGCTCTCTTTGACTGACTCGGTAATCATAAGTAGCAATTTGCCCCTGAGTTACTCAGCAGTGCAGTGTCAATGGCGAAGTGCTGGTTGCGAAGGTACTCTCCACAAATTCTTGGCCACCGCCTTGGACAGTTCCTTCGCATTCACTGGGGACTGAAAGCCGAGAGTTAATTGGGCGTTCATAATGGAAGTAGTGGCCAATCATTGCCCTAGGGTGGCCAACTCTGCTCTGGTGAGGGAGTGCATTACCGTCAGGTACTCAATAGTGAGGCCGCATTCCAGACCTTTTCCTTTGTAACGACTTTTTCATCACGATTTCTTAGGTAAATATACAAATAGAAATGGTCTGATATTGAGCTTCACACCTAATTTTGTTAGTGCATACTAGGCTGATGCGTTATCTCTAAGTACGGATTTTTTTGCTCTTTTTTAGAGCTGTTGAGTAACCGCTGACCACCTTTCTGTTCTCAACTTCACATTACTCGTAGTTCGCCCGGCCTTCTCTTAACTGTTTTGAACTCCATACTGATATAAAAGAACCAAGATGGCTTTGAACTTCTGACCTGGCCAGCTCAGCTGAGTGCTCTTGATGACCCTCTTTCTCACGTGGTGATTCTCACTTTTCTTGTTTCTGTGGTGCTCAATTTTAACATTGTTGCCTTCAAAATGTGAGAAATTTGGAAGTGTTGGTGATTCGGGCGATTAGCACTCCGACTTTGAAGTGGTCTGTAAACTGACGAGTTGCACGCTCCTGCTTTGCGAGTTAATCGGCTACTACTATGTGATGTTACTTTGAGTGTATACGTAGCGGGTGGTTTAGGTTCGTGAAAAGAGATGGCGAAGATTCTCTAACGGCTAAGGAATATAGTAATGCTGCCTTTAAGGCTGCATCATCATTCATTGGCTTTTTTAATACACTCTAAGGCAAAATTACACAAAAAAGGAGTAACGGAGCCCAATGGGCGCGCCCGATGAATGGTGTTGTGACTCCGGGTCCTGCCGGTCTCGTTTTTGGTAGCTGGCCCCGTCGCAGGATCCATCGTCCAACAATTCAGCGAGAAGAAGCGCCCGAACGAACAACAGATATTTATTTACATGTGGAGAAGTGGTCAACTGACCCAAAGAGAGAAGAGTGCGTGTGATACAAAACATCTTCGGCATTTTATAGCGCCACGTTGTTGACACTGGGCGCCTTGTCCGCATCGTCAGCCAATACGGTGCCGCCGGCACCTCGGCCACGAGGGAGGGTAAAACACCTCTCACAACACAAGGAGTGGCACAACCCAACACGAGGTCCATATATGGTCCCGGCGCCCCAAAAATGTTACCAAATATGGTCACGAACGCACAGCAGACCCCGTAGCTCTCCCGGCGAGGAGGAACCCGAATGGGGAGGTGGGGGTGGACGACACCGTTCTCCCCCAAACTCTCCCTGCTTGGCTCCCCAGGGCCGGTCGTAACAGTCTCTCGCGCGGGGGGGGGGGGGGGGTGAAGATCTCGATGGGCTGAGGTTTGCAGCCACTGTCCGGAGAGATCAGCGCCGGCAGTCGGTTTGGTGACGATCGTCTTTGATGAAGTAGAGGGCAGCACCTGCTTCATTGAGGGCTCAACAGACGTCACATACGCACATGAAAACACAACTACTCAGCCGGTGAGCGCCGGACAATTCCGCCAAACTCCACCAGGCAATTTTCCCCTTTAACTGATATTAAAGGAAATACACAATTTATTCAAAATGTTACTCACACTTTAAGGTGACACAAAACAACAACACTGGAAGCACACCGAACCCGAAACCCTGGATAGCCGTGTCTTCAACGTTTTCAAACAAGTACACCTAAAAGAGTAAAAAAAAACATTCACTAGCTCTTGTTTAGGTCAGGAAAAAAAATGCCAGAGTTCTCGAGACATCCTCTCGCGTCAGGGGCATCGACTTAAGCCATCAGCGTTGCCATGGAGTACACCCTTTTTGTAGCGTATTTCAAACGTATATTGTTGCAAAACGAGGCTCCAACGCAGCAGGCGGCCGTTCTTAGAGGACATGGTCTGTAGCCAGGTGAGAGGACAGTGGTCCACTTCCACAATGAACTTGCTTCCGGCAATATAACAAGCCAGTTTCTGGACTGCCCAAACCAAGCACGCACATTCCTTTTCGCTAGCGCTGTAAACCTGCTCGCGAAGGGTGAGTTTCCGGCTAACATATAGGACGGGATGCTCTTGATCCCCCTCATCCCTTTGACTAAGAACTGCCCACATGCCTCTATCACTAGCGTCGCATTGGGCTATGAAAGGCCTCGAGTAGTCCGGTGAACTAAGCAAAGGTTGGCTCGACAAGGCCGCTTTCAAAACGCGGAAAGCCTTTTCTTTCTCCTCATCCCAGTCGACCATTTGGGGCTCGGTCTTGCGCAACGCGTCAGTAAGAGTGCTGGCAATGTCGGAATATCTAGGGATGTACTTACGATAGTAACCAGCTATTCCAAGAAAAGCCCGAATATCGGTTTTCGTTCGGGGCTGGGGAAAGTCTCGGATAGCTGCCACTTTCATTTCAGAGGGACGGCGATGCCCTCGACCGATAATATGCCTGAGATAGAGTACCTCTGCTTGTGCTAGCTGACACTTGGGCGCCTTTACCGTTAAGCCTGCTTCGCGTAGGCGTGTCAGTACTGCTCTCAAATGCGTCAAGTGTTCTGGCCAGGACGAGGAAAACACGGCGACGTCGTCCAAGTAAGGCAATGCGAAGTCCTCTTGACCACGCAAAACCTTATCCATCAAGTTGAAAAAACAGTAAGGCGCGTTTTTTAGGCCGAAACTCAACACTTTAGGGCGGAATGTCCCAAATGGTGAAATAAATGCAGCATACCGGCTCGCCCTCTCGGTGAGCGGCACCTGCCAGTAACCTCTCACTACGTCTAGCGTTGAGATAAATTGCGCGCTGCTTACCCCCTCGACGCGTTTCTCAATGTGGGGAATTGGGTATGTCTGATCCTTGGTGATGAGGTTTAACTTACGATAGTCTACGCAAGGACGCGGATCTTTGCCGGGTACCTCCACGAGAATTAACGGGGAAGTGTAATCACTTTCACACGGCTCAATCACACCCAATTCCAGCATCCTGTTAACCTCTGCTTTTATTAGCTCAAGCCGGCGAGGTGACACCCGATACGTCTTAGATCTTACCGGTTCCGACGAGGTAAGCTCTATGTCATGAGTGAGGACGGATGTCCGGCCTGGCTCGCTTACAAATCTGTCCTGAAACTCGGTCAAAAGACCACGCAATTCCTGCTTCTGCTTCGTTGTTAGTTGTGACTTTGATACTAAATCCTCAACTCTTTTCTCGATCGGGACTTTGTCCGATTCGGGAGCTAATTCAGGGATTTCTGCCGGAACCTCTTCCGGAACATTTAAAGTCATGTTCACGATGGCTTCCCTCTCTTTGTAGGGTTTGAGTAAGTTTCTATGATATACCTGGTGTGTCTTACGACTTCCTGGTAATTTTACCACATAGTTGGTGTCAGACAATTTTCGAGTAATCTCGGGCGAGCCGACCCATTGCACTTCAAGCTTATTCTTTTGGGAGGGCCTCAACAACATGACCCTGTCTCCTACAGCAAAGTGTCGTGCTTTAGCGGTCCGATCGTAGTAAAGCTTAGCCTTCTGCTGTGCTTTGGTCATCGCACTCTCGGTCAGTTCTTGGGCTGTTGTTAGACGATCCAATAAGGTGAGGACATATTCCACTACTACAGGATCATCCCCCTGACCTTCCCACGACTCTCTCAGCATACGAAGAGGAGACCGCAGTCTGCGGCCGTAAACAAGTTCCGCTGGCGTAAACCCTGTTGTCTCATGTGGTGCAGTTCTTAGTGCAAACATCGTTGCAGGTAAGCACATTTCCCAGTCAGTTTTCCGTTCAAAACATAAGGCTCTTAACACTCGCTTCATCACGGAGTGAAGCTTTTCTATCGAGTTCGACTGCGGATGGTAGACTGAACTATGCAATAATTTCACGCCACACCGCTCTAGAAAGGTTGTCGTTAAGGCACTCGTGAAAATGGTGCCCTGGTCTGATTGTATCTCGGCAGGAAAGCCTACCCGGGCAAACACGGACAGAAGTGCGTTCACTACTTCGACGGAACTTAGCTCTTTTAGCGGGACCGCCTCTGGAAATTTAGTAGCTGGGCAGATTAAGGTCAGGATGTGACGGTAGCCTGAAGTTGTCTTGGGCAAAGGACCTACTGTGTCAATTACCAACCGACGAAAGGGTTCCGTGATTACGGGTACCAGCTTCATTGGAAATTTCGCTTTATCTCCCGGCTTACCCACTCGCTGACACACATCGCAAGATTTTACAAACCTCTCTACATCTTTAAAGCACCCAGGCCAGTAGTATTCCTGAAAGAGACGATTTTTCGTCTTCTTTACGCCTAAGTGGCCTGACCATGATTCTCCATGCACCAAACTAAGCAAATCCTGACGATACGCCTGAGGTACGACTACCTGGTCAAATTCTACTCCTCGCCTATCTAGATATTTTCGATAGAGTATGCCGCTCCTCTCTTGGAATCTCACATTTCGTTCGGCGATTCCCTCTTTCGAACTGTCCTGGAATTGCTTAAGCGTCGGGTCTCCCTTTTGTTCGGTTATTAATGAAGCGGGGGCTCACCTGCAGCAGCCGACTGAAATTATCCGAAGTTGGCATGACACACAACTCTTTTGTATTTCCTAGTACCTGGAATGTGTCACCCTCTGTGCTATCCTCTGTACTACCAGGAATCGGCTTGGGAGCAACGGCATTTTCTATTTGCTCGGTCAACGAGGCGTAATTGACCCCTTCCAATTCGGGAGGAGGTTCAACGTCGCCTTTAGGAATGGTTGCCTCCGCGACTACGGCTTCTGCAGCCTGTTCTCGCACAAGTCGATTTGTTTCCGTGGTGTCCAACTCGCAACCAGGTCCGTTGTCGATTTGAGGCTTGTTTGCCTCAGTGAATGTTGCTCTCGCAGCCAGCGCACGTGCCTTTGATCTAGTCAGTGCCTGCACTATGCCTTCTCCCAACGTTAGACCTTTCTCCTTCAGCATTTGATCTGACTTATTTGAAAATAAGTAAGGATACTGAGGGGGTAGATATGGCGATACCGCGGCTTCCGTTTCCAACGTACCAAATGCGCCTTTAAGGACAACTTTAGCTACGGGGAGGCACTGACTGTTTGCTTCTACGGCTTGTCTAATCCAGGCACAGTCTCCTGAATACTGTCCGGACTGAACAAAAGACGGATGAACTACGTCCATAGTGGCTGCGGAGTCTCTAAGAACCCGACACTGCTTGCCGTTCACGGTAAGGTCGTACATATAGGGCTCCAACAACTTCATGTTCTCGTCGGCTTCATTTATAGATAAAAAGGCCACCTTTTCTTTTGGGCAGTCTTTCGCGAAGTGCCCTGTTTCGTGGCAGTTGAAATAAGCAGCCGGTTTTCTCGCCTCAAATTTCCTTTTGCTTGCCTCTGCCGACGCCCCATGGTTAGATGAATTGTTTTCCTCACCGTTTTGTGCGAGACTTGTCAGTTGTTTTCTAAACGGCGCCTTATTCGGTCGTAGGAATTTTTCCCTTTTTGGCTCGCTGCTTGCCCCAAGGGCGCGGCGCGTAACAAATTCTTCAGCGAGCTCTGCGGCTTTTGTTACGGTGTTCACGTCCGGTCTATCCTGCACCCAGAACCTCACCTTTTCTGGTAACCTTTGATAGAATTGTTCTAGACCGATACACTCGAGCACCTTGTCATGATTCCCATACGCCTTTGCCTCTTTCAGCCACTCCCCCATGTTGGCCATTAACTTGTAAGCAAACTCCGGGTATGAATCATTGCTCTCTTTTACGGCGTTGCGAAATTTTTGTCTGAAACCTTCCGCTGACAACCTGTATTTCTTGAGAAGGCTCGACTTTACCTCACTGTACTCGTCAGCCTCCTCTTTCGTGAGGCGCGCGATTACTTCTGAGGCCTCCCCCGGAAGTAGGGACAACAAGCGTTGAGGCCATGTATCCTGGCTGAAACCTTGCCTTTCGCAAGTTCTCTCAAAGTTGACGAGAAACAGCCCAATGTCCTCCCCTAGCTTGTACGATCTCATTAGGTCCGTCATTTTGAACCTGACCCGCTCTGCGGTACCGGATGCCTCGCTGCCTCCTGCTCTACTATTATGGCTAATCTCTAGCTCGAGGCGCTTCATTTCAAGCTCGTGCTTTCGCATCTTATCTGCCTCGGCTTCTGCCGCTTTCCTTTCGGCCTCCGCCGCCTTTTCTTCGGCCTCGGCCGCGGCCGCCTTTCGTTCGGCCTCTGCCGCTTGCCTCTCCTGAATTTCCTCGACACATTCTGACAGCTCGTCATCCTCCGCCCCCAATGCGAGAATCGCCTCTATCAGCTCTGGCTTTCTTTGAGAGTCCGACACCTCCAGATTCAACTCCCTTGCAAGTAGCAACAACATGGACTTTCGCAGGGATTTCAGATTCATGGCTGCTTCCAGTACCGCTGTCTCTGTTCCACAAAAATTCCTGTCCTGCAACTAATTAACCTTGACGGCAACGACAGCTCTTGATACCTGCCTTGCCTCAAGTTTTCCGTTAACTTAGTCTACAAATAAAGCTTCAAAAGCTCTTACACGGAATCCTGCCCTGTCACTGTTAACCTTGACGCCACTGACAGCAAGAGCTTAACCAAGCTATCACACAATTTCTGCCTGACGCAAGTTACCTGTTAACCCAATGACCAAGACAGCCCCTCTCTACCAGTTTTTACTTAACACATAGAGTAAATGCCTGGTAAAATTTAACAGAGAAAGCCGGCACCCACCCAGTTCGCAGTCATGTCTCTGGCGTCGTGCCTCTCAGAAGTGCCGTTCGGTTCCCTTTGGAAGTCGATGAGCTCGTGTAATCCTTCTCCTGTCGTCCCGTTGTTGAACTTCGGGCTCACTCCGTCCAGTGGTCGCTTTCGGGGTTATCAGCATCCCGCCGCTGCCATCCAGTTGTTGTGACTCCGGGTCCTGCCGGTCTCGTTTTCGGTAGCTGGCCCCGTCGCAGGATCCATCGTCCAACAATTCAGCGAGAAGAAGCGCCCGAACGAACAACAGAGATTTATTTACATGTGGAGAAGTGGTCAACTGACCCAAAGAGAGAAGAGTGCGTGTGATACAAAACGTCTTCGGCATTTTATAGCGCCACGTTGTTGACACTGGGCGCCTTGTCCGCATCGTCAGCCAATACGGTGTCGCCGGCACCTCGGCCACGAGGGAGGGGAAAACACCTCTCACAACACAAGGAGTGGCACAACCCAACACGAGGTCCATATTTGGTCCCGGCGCCCCAAAATGTTACCAAATATGGTCACGAACGCACAGCAGACCCCGTAGCTCTCCCGGCGAGGAGGAACCCGAATGGGGAGGTGGGGGTGGACGACACCGTTCTCCCCCAAACTCTCCCTGCTTGGCTCCCCAGGGCCGGTCGTAACGATGGATAGAGTGTTGAGGAGCAACCACAGAAGGAACCGTGCCATGTGAAACCACATAAACCGCCTGGGGATTGCAGGCAGCGCGAAAAGCGTTGCCAAGGTTACTACCCGTCCATCTCCTCCTCTGCTGGAGACTTTCCCCGTATTTTGCTGGTGACGGTTCGCGTTGCGTCGCGCTCGGAGTGCTCGACCACGGCCGCCAGGATTTGGTGATCTAAGAATTACGACGTGGTGCTTATGTGTATGCTTGGATGAGCGTGGTCTTTTGTGTTTCGCTGCGCCCATGAAGTCTGGAGCAAGTCTCGACACGTCACCACGCCGGGCTGTATATCTCTCCCTTCAATATAGTCACGATCAACACACGACAGCAACAGTTGGGAAGGCCAATATGGCGGCCAAGAAGACAGCAGGCCTATCGGATATATACTTCAGTCCGACTCGGAGCAGAAATCAACGCTGGATTCTTAAGCAATTAGGTTATCATTCTTTAATATAATCTACTTGTCGCGTGTGGGATACGGATCGCGCTTGCCGGCAACGGGCTCGGTCGTGTGTTATATCGCACACACAAAATGCATCGCGAAGGTCAGCTTTGGCGTCTGCAACTCTCCTGTGCTTTGCGACCGCCTGGAAATCGGCCGCCATTGCCATCGGCCTCCCGTACGCTCGCTCATCGAGTGCTCGTCTATCTTCGCTGCCGCGATGAGCTGCGGGCTGATAATATTGGGCTGAGACTTCGTCGCTGTGTTGGGAGTCATTGAAAACACGTTGCGGGTTCTCGCAAAGAGGTTGGTTTTAGTATGTCGCCTGCCGTAAGTGCACCAGCACGGGCTGGCGGGGCTTCCGCTAGCGTCAGAACTCTCTGAAAATTGGTCGCCATTACAGTTGGCTTTCCCGTTAGTCAGTCGCAAGCAGCTCGGCGCCGTCCGTTGGCAGCAGCAGCGGACTCGCGTTTGCGCGCTGCTTTTGCTCGAGTTTGTGGAAAAGGGTCGCATTGCCGTCCGTTTCTTCGGCGTAGCTCTAAACCAGCTCTGCGCTGTTCGTGGCGGCGGCCAAGCTCGCTCTCCTGTTCGAAGTTAGCTGGCGGCAGACACTCTGCGTGCAGTGCCGTGTTGTGTCTCACGTTGGCTTGCTCGAGCTGAACGACGTCGCTCGCTTAGAACTCACCGACCTGCTGGCGGCACGGTGGTTCGCGGAGTTGTGACTGCGGCCGCCGTTCCTAAGCTGTTGCGCTACGGGGATCGAATTGAGTCTTGGACGATGTGTGACATCACGGTATTATTAGTAGCATGTCATATCTCATGTATGTTTTCATTTCACATTGCGCGTATTTCTCATATGCATTTGTATTCATCCTCTGTCACGTGTGACTCACTCTTTTACATACTTATTGTGCAGCCGTGGGCACACACCGTGCTGAAGACTGTGTGCGCTGGCGTCTGCGATGCCTGTCATCCATCTCTTTCGTCAGAGCAGCTTCAGAAGGACTGTGCGAGATGTGAAGGTAATGCTATATGAGTGTCATATTTCAACGCTTTTTTATATTAACGTGCACGTACTTGTTATATGCTTGCATCTTAATCTTCTGTCACGTGTGTCTATTTTTACTTTATTATTGCACATGCATAATGCATCCATGGGAACACAACAGGCAGAAGGCTGCGTGCGCTGGCGTGTGCAATGCCAGTCACCTATCGCTTCCGTCGGAGGAGCTTCACAAGGAGTGAACAAGATTTGACAAGGAGACTCGACTTGTACACTTCACCATGAATTCACTTAAAAGAATGCAGAAGCTTCATGTTCATGTAGAAAAATAAAAGATTTCAATGTCTCACTTTTGTCGTTCGTTGTTGCCATGACTGCGAAAGCAGTTACACATAGGTGTCTAACTACTTTTTCGCGTGTTCTTTTCTGCGCAATTCGTTGCTCACTGCGCAGAAAACAGGTGAAAAATGTATTAAGACTGGTGGAAAATAAACAAAAAGTAATGTTTGAACTGGGGACAAAAAGTTGATTTGATTTGCTCAATAAAGTGCAAATGCGAGAACTAAATGCTAGTCCTTTGAGGTGAATAGTCGGACTCACGGTTACTCACCAAGGTGTGAATGTGAGAACTAAATGTTAGTCCCTTGAGCTCGTCTGCGGTGACTAAATAGTTAGACCTGGTGCCGTTAGTCCTTAAAGGAATTATTAGTCCCCAAAAGGACGAACCACACGCCTTTCTAACACTCTTTTGCCTGAGAGTGTAGTAGTTAAAACTCTGGTAAACACATACAGTAGTAGACTACGGTCCTCAAGTGGGAGTCACATATGCGTTATAGTAATTACATTTACGGCTGTTCTAGTGACGTGCGGCAGAACAGGAAAAGGTAAGGAAACAATTATTTCTAGTTCTAGAGAGCGGCCAAAAGCAAAGAACTTCGTTTGAAAGTAATGACATGTTTTCATCGCTCAATGCATAGCACCAGCTTGAATTTGTAGACTCTGACAACTAACAAAATAAGACATACACTGAATAAGTTTATGAAACACGTATAGCTCATATGTAGTTTCAGGAGCAATCATAACCATACTTTTGGGGAACGCAGCTGGTCTCGGTGGGGGGCTTTGCTTTAGTAAAATATGAAAATGAGGCTTGTGTTCGCACAAGTTGTTGAGCGTTCATTACATAATATTGCGCCACAAGGCAAGGGCGAAGCAATGAATGATATCTTATGCGAAGAAGGACAAGCAACTCGAAACTGATAGCGCGCTGCAGAATAGAGGACCCGCGACAATAGAATGCACAGGAGGCGCAAAACTGTACGGGAGAAGCTTGTGAAAGGGGAGCATCATTTGCAATAACGGCCACTACAGCGACTGAATGCACCTTCGGGCACACAATAGCGAGTTAGCAATGTGCCTACTATGTCACTATTCCTTATTCTCAGAAGCGAGATGGCTCTACATATTTGTGAGGAAATATGTGCACTTTTTTGGTGCTTCGTCCGAGAACGATGCAGTTATGGCTAAGCCATTCGTGATGACTGGACAGCCTTCAACCCTATATTAGTGACACAATTCACATAGCACCCAACGTGCCTGTTTGGGGTTCCTATTTTCTTGCCTCACTACTGCGCTTTTTTAACGGGGTTCCTTGCTTTACATGATGGCTCTATATAATTTAATCTCGAAGCAGTATGAATCACTGGCGTGGTTTTTACACTGCCAAGCAGAGTACCCAAGTTCAAAACCCGAGAGATGTGAGATATTATTTTCTCATTGTGCGCGACGGTAGTTGTGGACGCCGGTCATAAAGGCAGAGATGCACGCCACATAAAATGGTTGTTGTTGTGGTCTCATAACAGCTTTTACTGCAAATTACAGCAAGCAAGTTCAGAGCTTGACCCTCTTCAGAGCTTGACCCTTCAGAGCTTGACCCTCTTCCATGTTCCCAGTCGGGAACATGGAAGAGGGTCAAGTGAAGAGCAATAGAGTTGGTGTGTTACAAATAAGTGTTTTTGTTGCGATAGCGATTGTATTTGGCTGCTGGGGTCATCGTCACTTACCGCATATGAATACGTATCTATATACATGTATGTTAACGGAAGAAGAAAAATAATCGAGAAAAGGTCCCCCGTGCGCGGAATCGGACGTCAAACCTCCGAGTCGTGAATGTGAGACGTCAACAACTGAGCCACGGAGGAGCACCTCCTTCGATGTTCAAACAGCAAGCTATTTATTGCTACCATTTAAAGCTGCTGACTGGTATCTCGGGTGGAGGGGGGAAACTGTCGTCGTGTTTTCAGCATTACCAGCAACATGGCGCAGTGAGCGCGCGTCGACGCATCGTTACGACGCAACTGCGCGTGCTCTGATCTCCCATGCGTACCCACGGATAGGAGGGGGTTGGCGCTCGCTTGCGCATCTTTATTTCGCGGTAGGGAGGATCGTACGGCTTCGTTAGATGGAACAAATATTCGGTAGTTACCGGGCACTCAAAGGTCAACGCAGTTGTTGCACAGTCTCAGTTTGCGAAGAGGGCGCGCTTTTCAGACACAGCAAAGTAACAATGAAGACGCCTATTAGTGTCAATCTGTACCGGTGAGTACGTTTCGTGCGTCATTTGTGCGTGAGAAACACGGGGCACGATTCAATCTGCTTGCCAGTCTGCGCGTGACCTTCTAAATTGCCGCTATTGCGTTCATTACTTCGGCTTCGCGGCAAAGCTGTGGCTTTTTTTCTCATAAACTCTTTCGATAATATAATAAAGTGTTGTCGTTTGTTAACAAATCACTATTTCAACTAAACTTATTTTTTGACATTTTACGTATAAAATAAAAGTCTAAACTCACATATAAGGCTCTTTAAATGACTGCTTATGCATTTTTTTGGATTTCATAGACAGCTTTTACTTCCAATTAGTGGTAAGGGAGGGGGGGAGAGTTCCAGCAAGCTTGCCGACAAGCACCACTGCGCTAAGTGTCAGCGTCTTAGGAATGCACGTGTGTTTTCTTAACCATTCATAAGGTATACCCCTCGGAATGTCTTAACCCGCGGGAACGCATGTCTATGTTCTTCTATGTTGTTTGAGTTACATTCTAGCAAAATGCTTTCAATTGAATTCGCAAAATGGTGAATATTCGAAGGTTTCAAAGGGGATACTCACCAGCGATTACTGTTTACCTACTATGAAGACATATTCAGCACTGGTAATAACAATTATTATGAAAACTTGGTACACAAAACCTCTCGTTGGTTCTTCATGGTTTTTATCACAGAATACAGCCCTGGCAACAGGTGATTTAAGTGCTTAGCACCATACGGTTCCGGGCTGTCGTTATCTCTCACCATTTTCTGCCGTAAGTATTGTTCATAGGCAAAATTAAGATTGAAAGAATGACAAAGCCATCTGAAGCATATCGAGCACGGGCTGGAGCCCAGAAAAAAATTTCTACCTCTTGTTCTCTGAACGCCGTGATGAGAATAATTGCGGAGCATGCCCCTCAGGAGCCTAGGTTTTCGTGTGCTGCGATGTGCTATCAACCCTTGGGAAAGAGAAGAAAGAGAGAGAAAGAAAGGAAAAAGTATAAAGATCACATAAAGAGAGAGAAAGATATAAATTGAAATTCAGAGAAGAAAGAAATGTTAGTGAAAAGGAAGACTACAAAAAGAAAGACTGGAGAAAAGAAACAGAAAGGCCCAACAAAAACAAAGAAAACTGTGATGGATCTTTGCAGCAGGCATAATATTAATGTTAATATCAATAATAATGCATAGTGACACTATAATATTATCTTTATTATTAATAATTTAGTCACGTTCGCTGGTAGTCAACATAACGACTACACTGTCTGGTCTGAATAGAAAAAAAAACAATTATTGAGCTCTTTGTTTGACGTACGTTATTTTTCTCTTGGTCACGAATGTTCATTACTAAATATTTCTCACTGACTCTTGTAATCAATTCCTGGCCAGTTCTCCGCAATGGGTGTAAGTCATATTTGAGGCATCATCATTGTCATCATCGCCTTCTGCCTTCCCTTCTGGCTGGAGCTTAGCGCCTTCAGTGCGAAGCTGCCTTAGACTTTTTTACCTATCTACATTCCACAAAACGCTATTGGCACAAATGTGTGTTCTTACAACGAGTGCCTTGTTAGGTGCACATAACGCAACGGTCCCCGCTCGGGTGTTATACATAAAAAATGAATATTTCAATACATAACGCCTTGCATATAGGCCACATATTCGGTGGGAACCAGGCGCATATTTTCTTTAAGCAGCTTGAGGGTAAACATAGGGCTATGTAAAATAATACGTATTATTAGGCTATAATTGTAAGTACTATAAACAAAAGAACAGTTTACGTGTCTTTTTCGTACGGTTTCGTGTCCTGTTTATTCCCTGTATATTCGACATAGCTAGCTCTTCGAGGGACTGCATGATTGTCATGTTATTGCATAAGTCTTTATGCCTCATGTATTCATGCATTACTACATAAATATGGGCGAAGTATAGTTGTGTTAGGGGAGTTTTCGCTCACGGGCGGGCTCCCCGACCCGGCTTGTTGTGTGGCAATATGCTCCGCCCTTCGCGCTAATATTACAATATTTCTCAGGTTCTTTGTTTTGAGAATCACGATAATCGCTTGAAAGGTGCAGTACCAGAAGGGCCCAGAAATTTCGACCACCAGACGCCATTCAAAATGAATGAATCCTAAACTTGTAATTCTTTTCTCTTGAAATGCAGCCACCATGACTGGCACTTCAACCCATGACTTACAAGTATTCGGTAGAGCACTATTAAATACGACGGCTTTGTTGGCGAGGGCCCTCTTACTGTTGAACAGAAAATTTTATATGTCTCGGACGGGCATCGCCTTGGTAAAAATATGGGCCGTCGTAGGAGTAGTCACACAAGTGCCTACATGACTCGTAGATCTAGGCACACCAAGGAAACCTTCACATTGCATTCCTCGTATCAGGAAGTAATATCGATAGCTAAATGAATTGCTTTGTCAAGAAATCCCTGAATCACAATGTGCAATTATCCACTATGAATTCCGGACACTGTTTGGGCATCAGAGTGAAGCACAGACGTTCTAAGTCTTCTCCTTAGCCTCACCGAACGTATATTCACGCGTGAATAAACGTTCTAGGTTCAACATATTGGCCATTAATGAATTAGAATGTTCAATAACACACATAGAAAGCATAAAGAGGATAAAATAGATTTATTTTTACTTAGGCTTAGTTTATGAATGTTTTTTTTTTTCTTATTCACCTGCTGTGCCTATCTGCCACCATCACGCAGAAGCAAAATGTATATATTCACGTTGCTTTGCAGGCAGTGAAGACGCATGGTTATGTTGGAACTAAGCCAAAATAAATGTCTAAGAGGAGCGTTGTCATCGTGGACGCAACGCAGCAGTCATCATCCTCGTAATCGCACCAGGAGTAATCCCTTGGTAACGCTTCAGAGCGCAGCTCGTGAAGAAGTAGGCACCAGGCCGTGCTTGCTCTCTCAGCGGTAAAGGCTTCAACAAGACGCATATATTTCTCGAGGTTAATCTTCGAGCCAGGTGTTACCAGACATGTCACACCGGGTTTTACGAAATCGTTTTCAGGAGATTTTGTTCTACTGTATTTTGTGTTACGCATCATTTGGCGAGAATGGTAATTGCACCTACGGTTGGTATTTGTGCGGAGCGGATAATAAACAGTTGTTACTGGGGCGTGTCTTCGAAAAAAAAGTATAAAACACTGTTGGGTGGCTCCTCTTCCTTCCTTTGACAAACCGGTCAGCGGCTGTAGAGGTAATCGACCTTGCTTTTGAGACTGTCCATCTCATCTTTCAGAAGCAGCGCCTCGGCACACTTCAGGAAGTATTCGTTCTTGAAGCAGTTGTCCCTGCGAATATAAAGAAAATGTAGATGCCAAATATGACTGATCAGATTATCAACGCTGCTCGACACATGTATTGGTATGCATACTCTCGATACCACATTTTAGCTTTACTAACGGCGCTTAACAATTGTTCATGCGTATAATCACGAGTGAATGCCCATCGATGAAGCATGCTGTGGCTATTTATGCCATGTAAAATTACTAACTAGAAGCTGCCTAATCATGACCCACCAATTGGTTTTAGGTAGGATTAGCTAAGAAACAGGATAGCCCTGCTTTCGCACACTAAAGGTTGCAGAGTTTCTGGCCTTGTTTTTTAATTGTTTATTGTAACTTTTAAATTAAATCAACATAACACTCCTCAAAACAGCGTGGAATGCACAAAGGCTGTTAAGAAATAGCTGATGTTCCGACAAACATGGGCACATTAACTACAATACTGACCTCCATTTTGTCGAACAAGTTGTACGTTCCGGCAGGCTGACATGCTGTTATTAGAAAGTGGAATTCATCAAAGTATTTTAATTCTCAAAATCGACTCGAAGCTATGAGTGAAATGTTCAAATCACTACATTATTTGTTATATTAACATAGAAATAAACAAGTAGTGCCACGCAAAATGAATCACTTGCACGATGCAGGGGAGACGACAGTTCGGTAACAATAGGCAAAGGTAATCAGTATAAGCCATCGAAATTCATCCCTACCTTTAGGCTTCGCCAATGTTAAGTAACATTTGTTCATTGGTAATGTAGCCAGTACTTACAGCACACTTGCTAACGTTTGGTGACAAATAAACAGCACTGTGCGGTACTGTACATATTTTGTCTGCACTAGCAAGCACAGACCATCATGAGCGAAAGCTAACATACAAAAAAAAACAATAGCTGACTGTGAGCGAGCTAGTAGCAATCGCCAGCCAACAACGGCAACCATTTGCCCGCATTAGAAGACGTAAGAAATTAAGAGCCATCCCTAGCCCAGCTTTCACTCCCATTAGGCTGCTTTAACCTGCGAGGGCGTTTATATATCGATTCTTCAAGGCGCTTTTTCCTCTATATCAAAAGTTTTATGCAGACGTTCGGCTGTCGTCGTGTCAGCTCGAGGAGCCCGGTTGTGTACCTGCATAAGTTGTAGGCTTCGGGGTTTTGATACAGCTGGTAGCACTCTTCGCATACTCGCTCAAGGCGGGCCAGGTATGATTGCTCGAAGTTGCCACGGCAGCCGAGCTCGTGGAAGGAGCGCTTGTGCAGGTTGCGTGCCACGCAGACGCTGGGCTGCGTCAGCACCATAAACGAGCACACAAGCAGCACAGCCGCCAGCCAATGAACGGGCGCCACCAGGAAGCCAGCAGTCATCTGCGAATGCGAAAAATAAAAAGCAAGCTTTTAGACTCGAAGCGTCTCATTATCGAGCTCAATCCGGTGTGCGGCATGACCACCCTTACAGCGTATGCGAGCCTCTCCCCCTCTTTTCTATGCTACGCTACTTGATATCTTTCCTCACAACGCCGACGCAGGCAGCGCCTGCTATCACACACTCGCGCCCCCTTCTCTCTCTTCTAGGTATCTCTCGAAGCGGAATTTACACCACCGAATACGCATGCGCTTCCCCATCCCTCTGTTTCAACTCTAACGCTCCTCCCCTCTCTCACTTCGCAACGCCAACACAAGGAGCATCTGCTGGAGAGTTTGATTAAAAAAAACGGGGACTGGTCGCACTGCGGAACCGTTCACTGGCGACCCCTATGTATAAGCACTATATCTTGACCTTCAAGGTAGTGCCGATGAGAGTTTTTCCTGTGCATTGATGAAATTAAACATTTGCAGCATGCGCGTAAACTAAAAGTGGACTGCGGGTATCTATGTCAAATCGGAGTCGCCTGCCTTTCGTTGCGAATAGCAGAGGTTGGAAGTTCTAGTTGAAAACGCCGGTCCATCAGTGCATGCTTTGCGCCTCCCCAGGTTTCTCTCCTGCGGGAAGCCGCGATGAGTACCAGCATCAACGCCACAGTCAGTGGAAGCGTTGGTGCCCGCTGCTTTGCATCTACTCACGGTTTCCTTTACCGGGAGTTGGTGCATTTTTTAATAGGCGAGTTTATGCTAACACACAGGCTGCGCAAAAGCTTTTAAAGCGAAATGGGTGCTAATAGTTATCTGTATCTGACATTTTTTTCCGGACATGCGTGACCAAACAGGAGGTACAAAGAAAGAATATTATATATTGTCATAGGGTCGTGGCGTCAACGAAGACCGCAGATGGCGTGTTAGAGCTGAAACTTCTTATTTAGGCGAACCTGTGCCCGATACTTGAAACCTCGTACTACAGAAATACACGCTGTACACTGAGAGCGGTGAACACAGCGTCGGAAATGAATGGAGATAGTTTGTGGTAAGGCGCGTTGGCGCTTACGCACGTGGCATCGAACATTTCGGCGTTATTGCTGGTGGTCGCGTTTGTTCGAGAATGAGCTCAGCTGTTCCTATTCATTTGCTTAAGCCGAACAGCAGATCCTCGTTCCGCCGCGGTGGTCTAGTGGTTAAGCTACTCGGCTGCTGACTTGAAGTTCGCGGGATCAAATCCCGGCTGCGGCAGCTGCATTTTCGATGAAGGCTGAAACGCTGTAGGCTCGTGTGGTGAGATTTTGGTGCACGTTAAAGAAACCCATTTGGTTCAAATTTCCGCAGCCTTCCACTATGGTGTCTCTCATATTCATATGGTGGTTTTAAGACAATGAACCCCACAAATCTTCATCACAGCAGATCCTCTAATTATCTAGAACGCTCCGACACTTTCTGGCGTGGATTTGGGGAGGCAGTATCTAAACATGCAATGGGCCGGTATAACAAAACAGAATGAAAGCAGCGTGGGTGGCAATATGAAAATACATTATCAGAAAGCATCGTAATCACTGGTGAAAAAAGTAACAGACTGCGTTCTAATAAAATCTGCCTGAGCGTGGGGGAAGGGCAGCAGGAAGCTAGATGCGCAGATAAGAACAAAAGACTGAGCTAGTTGTATGAATGATACGTAGGATTGTGCATTGCTCACAAGAATAGTCAAAGAACTGAATAAATACAGATGATCGCTGCGAAGTGCTAAGTATAAAACATAGATCATTGACGGAATATTGTTGGCGGAGTACGCATGTGCAGTATAAATGAGAGAAACACGAGGGATACGTGTGCCCTGAATTCGACGCAGTCATGTTTTCGGCGGTGAAGCTCTGAGTTAACCGCAGTGCTAGTGAAGTGGTACAAAATCCGCCTCCAGTACTATCACCTTTCTGTTAATGCGAAAAGAGGTACTCTGATGTCGCATTGCAAAGTCTCTACCTAAGGTAGTTTTACCTATTTGTACTATATACTTCATTCTGCTTGAGAACAGAGTGAAATGATGATATCGTCACAGTGCCCATTATGCGAACGAAGCACATCCTGCATGTGATCATACAGCCCTCGCACAAGGCAGACGCAGTCCCTGTAGGGTTATGTACTTAACTCAAAGAAGACCACTAATACTATAAGCGCATATTCTTTGTTTTCGACCAGGAAAGCTGAGTGATTTTCATGACATTAGGTGATCTGCATGGATAATATTGGCGCAGTGATTTAGTAAGGTGGCCCCGCCTCGGTGGTCTAGTAGCTAAGGTACTCGGTTGCTGACCCGCAGGTCGCTGGTTCAAATCCCGGCTGCGGCGGCTGCATTTCCGATGGAGGCGGAAATGTTGTAGGCCTATGTGCTCAGAGTTGGGTGCACGTTAAAGAACCCCAGGTGGTCGAAATTTCCGGAGCCCTCCATTACAGCGCCTCTCATAATCATATGGTGGTTTTGAGACGTTAAACCCCACATATCAATCAAATCAATCATGTGATTTAGTAAGGTGATTTGAACATGCCCTGTACGGACTTAGGTGGAGGCCTTTTTTGAAATAAAAGTCATTAGTTGGCATACAGCCCTGTGTTCACTGTATCGGCCTCTGCCTCTCAATTGTCTCCTTTTTTTGTCGTTTTAGTGGCTTTGTTGTCAAAACTTGGCATGTACCAACGTCACTCTACCTTCGCGGCGTCTCCAGCCGGGTAAGAAAAACGACTGAACGAGCTCGAATAAAAGTGAATTGCTCGGCTCTTATAAAACTGAGCTGCATGCATCTGCAAGCGAAGTAAATCGGCAGATTTTAAGGAACGCACATTGCCAAGAGAAACACGCAAGTCACTGTTCCCTGCAAAACAGAAGTAGTGTACGAGACCAGACGTCATGCAGAGGCTTTTACATGGGACAAACAGATCGGTGTGTTATTGCCCGGCTACGAGAACATGCTAGGAATCTTGGAATGAAGACAGGCGACGATTTGGCGATTCATTGCGCTAGCGGTTAGTGTACCCCCTTTTTCAACAGACACGCGTTATTTCCTGTTACGGTGATTCCAGAGCTCGATAAACTTACGACGCTTTCAAAATGCATAATGTGGGATCAGCATGTGTCAGCGCACCCTGACAGCATTACCAGACAAGAATAAATACCTCCACTAATACGTATAAGCAAGGTGTTGCATGATAGAGCACAAGCGCTTTTTTATCCCCCCCCTTTTTATCATGTGAAAACGCGCATTTATTCATGCTTGCACAAACAAACGCATGGTTGATGGTTCAGCGCTTGGTTGCGTAAATTTCTGTCATCGTTGTTGTCGCTCTCTTTCGCACTGATAATACCAACTTGCCCAACAAGCTACACTCTTGTAGGGATATGTAGTGAGCGAGTGAGTTTGGTGCTAAAATGATGAGATACGTGGGGTTTAACGCACCAAAACCACCATAGTGGCGCTAACTTACAAACATTTATCAGCACAAAGGCGTGTTTACCTGATTGCGTGTTTCATGCGACTTTTCGATCTTCCCTAAAACAGCTGGTGCGGGCTCACACAGCTGTCACATTTTGTTGAGACACTGTCAAAGACCACTCGAAAAGGTTTCAAGAGCCTTATTTTATCCCCGTACAAGCTTCGTTTCCTCAACAAGCAGTGCAATGACGTCTGTATTGAAAAAATTGTTCAATAGCTCTGCTTGCGTAAAGAAAAACTATCACATCTATCATGTGTACGAAGAGCATGGTGTGGCTTTGTCTTAAAGTCTTGCATTTTTAGTTGAGTGCTAGACTTGGGTTACCAAGGTGATGAACTGGGCCAGTTGGTACATGTCGATACGCATAGAATGCGAGTGGGAAACCCAAAAATGCAGAAAGATCATGCCGAGAGAAAAATTTCTGAAAAGTTTTAGGTTAACAAAAGTGAAAACTATTGTGCACATGTCACAGACACGTCAGTGCACCTTTCTAAAGATGGCCTTTCTAAACGCCACGATATGTCGTTAAGATTGTGTTCTACATGACGTATGGCAGCTTGGCATATCCGCGCGCGCGTTGTGTTCGTTTCAAGCAATAATTTAACCAGTTTATATGCCAGCCTGTCCCGTCGTGCTCTTCATTCGTTTCCTCGTTGCCCGCTGGCTTTTTATGTGTATGTACTTGTGTGATTTTGGCTTACTGACTGTCGTCGTTGTCTTCACCGGTTGAGGACCACTTGCCCCTAATTACCGCTAAAAAAACCATTCCCAGCAAACAAACCATGTAAACACTGCAGCTACGACGTTTCACTGACATCGCCCTCTGACACCTTATTTATTATATTTCATGATTATTACTCAGCCTGTTTAGTTTCTCACCTACTATGAGCTGGGCAAAAAAGGTGTCGCAGCAATTTGAAATCACAGAAATGGTAATACATCTCCATCCTCTCCTGGGTGGTCGTCGCTAAGAGTACGCGTTCACCCAAATGAATCTGTCCACACGTGGTCATGACCAGAGGAAGCAACATCTAAGCTAACACACTCCACATACTTGCTCGATTTGCTGTAGGTAGGGTTAGTCCTCCGCTAAGAAGTAACAATATTACAACCAATCAAAGAAGTGTCGTACATGAAGGACACTGAGCATGTATGGGTTGAGTCGGCGTAGCATTAACGCCCGCAGACTCTAAAGTGACCGGATGGAATCGTTTTTGCTGTAAGATCTAGACCAGCACAAACATAAACGCCATCAACCTACTAGACATCAACAGAAAGGGGGAGGGAGAGGAATCCCTGCCTCTGTTACAGCATCTCGATAGAGGCCAACATATTAGAAACTCGTGTACGTAAATTTACGTCCATGTACACAGCCCTAGACAATGAAAATTTCTGGAGCCTTCCTTTAGAATGCCCTTTATATTCTTATTGTTGCTTTGAGATGCGAAGCCTCAACTATTATCATTGTAAGTGCAGAAAGGGTAATGTTACAGCTGGGCAGAGTTCCAGTGGCCAATTTCTCGACATGCTTGCTTGAAGAAACATACACCCAACTATTCCATTCATTTAACTTAGTCACAGTAATCAATCCTAACAGTCACGTTTTTTTTTATTTTGCGAGAGCTACGCTGTGACAACCCTTTCATGTGTCTCGTCGATATTTTACAGAACGTGTGTTGTTTGTTTCGACGCAGTAGCATGTGTTTCTCAGAGTTTTATTCAAAGAAGGGTGAGAAAAGTGCAACCATGACAAACGGTAGTGACTGCTGTACCTGAACCTACAATTACAAGATTACCTCATTGAATGCAGTCTGCTCTATAAGGATCCCCCTCCCGTATTCAAGTAATTGTGGTGATTGCCCCGCCGCAGTGGTCTAGTGGGTAAAGTACTCGGATGCTGACCCGCATGTAGCGGGAACGAATTCCTGCCGCGGAACTGCATTTACGATGGAGGCAAAATAGCTGTAGGCCAGTGTGCTCAGATTTGGGCGCAAGTTAAAGAACCCCAATAGACCGAAATTTTCCGAGCCCTCCACCACGGCGTCTCTCATAATCATGTGGTCGTTTCAGGAAGTTAAACCACGCATAACAATCAAATCAACAATTGTGTTAATTACGTTCATTAAAAGGGGGACCTTACTCTTCTTTTTCTAAGGTTTGCAAATATTTGCTTCATGTATTTGTATAGTATTCCCTCGTTCCTTTAACAGCGCGGGAAATGCTCACAATATGCACAGTTAAAATAAGTAAATATAAATTTTGTCTCAAGTGCAGTGTTGTGCCGATTTACCTCTTAGCAAAAAATGCTCAAAACTTAGAGCTCCTTTACTTCAGAAAAACCAGTGACCATGGCTAAACATTTCGCAGCAGGAGCTTGATGTTGCCGGCTCGTCCATCTATGTTCGTCCGTTATGTTTCAAGTCCCGCTCTCCTTGCAAGAGAACGACAGGCATCCATCATATAGCAAGTCTAAAGGCCAACTGCTGAGAGAAGCGCAACCATGATCTCCAAGCCGCGGGAAAAAGGCAAAAGTGGCTGGTTGCCCGTCTGAACGCCAAGGATCACGGCACTTGCGAAAAAGGCATTGCCGGTGGTGGAGGGCGATGGGGAGTCAATGTTCTTGTTGTGCGCGTCGCGTTGCCTACAGATGCAATCCACTAAAACATGTACATGTACAAGAGGACTGCAGAAGATGTTTTAGGGGCGAAGCTCCTTATAGCGGCCCTCGTTCGTCCCTCGTAGCCGTTTTGGTGTGTAACAAGTATAGCATTTTGACCTCCTTTGAGAAATTTTTTTTGAGTGCCTTTGAGAGATTTCTTCTTTGCGTTGTTGAACAATAAAAGTGCTCAATGTACATTCCAATGGCTGCTAAGGGGGAATGAGAAACAGGAGCATTCGGCTTTTAGTTAACACGCACGCTGCAATCCCCATCAGCAGCCATTGGCATGTACATTGAGCACTACCTGACAAGAAAGGGTTGCTACGTTATACTCGCTGGTTGTCCCCTCCTTAGCTTTAGAAAGGTTTAGCGAGCGTTGAGCCGCAGTGCCATGAATACAATGAACTAGTATATACTTGAGGTGGTTAAAGGTGGGAAGTAGATACGAAGTGCAAGCCGTAGGAAAGTAAAAGCCGAATTCTCCTGCCTCTAATTTCCCATTAGCAGCCATTGGCATGTACATTGAGCACTATCTGAGAAAAAAGGGTCGCTACGTTATACTCGCTGGGTGTAACCTCCTTAGCTTTAGAAAGGTTTAGCGAGCGTTGAGCCGCAGTGCCATGAATACAATGAACTAGTATATACCATGAACTCGAGGTGGTTAAAGGTGGGAAGTAGATACGAAGCGCAAGCCGTAAGAAAGTAAAAGCCGAATTCTCCTGTCTCTAATTTCCCATTAGCAGCCATTGGCATGTACATTGAGCACTATCTGGGAAAAAAGTGTTGCTACGTTATTCACGGTGGGCGTAACCTCCTTGGTTTTAGAAAGGTTTAGCGAGCGTTGGGCCACAGTGCCATGAATACAGTGAACTAGTATATACCACGAACTCAAGGTGGTTAAAGGTGGGAAGCAGACCCGAAGCGCGAGCCGTAAGACAGTGTGCGCGCGCCACCTCTCGTTTAGTCCTTGGAATGTCCGCTGGATGGCGGTGCTTCTATATGGGGAATATATGATGAAAAGATGCGAGATGGTGGTACTTGGAGTGTTGAATAGATGGACGAATGGACACACAGACAGATGCATGGATGGACGCATGAACGGACGCAGGGGCGGATGCATGGACGAACGTAGAGACGGACGCACGAACAGACACACGCGCGGATGGGCGGATGGACGCATGTATGGTCACACAGACAGACGCATGGATGGACGCAAGGAAGAACGAATGGACCGACGAATGCTTCGCCCCACTCTCCATCGTTCACTCCGTGGATATGCTGCCAATTTTTTCGTAGGTAGCGTACAGTGGAATTTCGCTGTGTGACGACAGCACCCGAGTGCAAAGCCTTAGGAATGAAAAAAAGCAATAATGAGACGATGTTCTTTCAAAAATGAAACGTGACCCGCCCGTCTCCTTCTCTGCATGATTGTGACCAGGTTACGCGGGGGACGAGTGCTCGCATTCAACTCATGTCTGTTTTCTGCCTGCGTCTAGCGGGCAATATCAGCGAACTAGGATCGGGGCAGTTCGGGCAAAGCAGCTCCTTCTGGTCAGTGCACGGTTATTATAGCAAATGCACTCACCTTTACAGTAGCTCGGTCGCACGGTGAGATTTGGAGAAGAAATAGATTTGCGATTCTCGAAGGCTCGGTTGGACTTGTTCTTCCCGGCAGCAGGATTTCCCTCGTATGTAGAAATGGCCCGCGGGTACACGGGAAAAAGGGGAGACAGAGGAACTGAGGCCGTGGACGACAAGGTTGTAGAATGTGTCTCCCGACTCTTCAAGGGGCACCAGTGGCCTCTTTTGTACCCTAGATGAGCAGGGAGAAGGATAGGCAGAGAGGAGCGGGGGCGTCTCGCGGTAAAGTCACGTGGTGTACTGCGTCTTTCCTTACCTGTTTTTTTCTTGCACTATCTTCATCATTACACTACGAGTGCTTCTGTTCCGAAAAACTAAAAGGGAAAAAAGGAACACCCGTGGCATCAGCCATGCCTAACGGTCCCCTTTCTTGGGCATTTAGGTTCTGATTGTCGTTAGTCACTTCCTCCTGTTTTCCGGACCACTCCACCTTAGCTCCATTTGCTTCCTTTCACTGAATGAAAACCGCGTCAAATCAAGTGCTTTCAACTTGCAAGCGTCTCCCCGCATCCCACTCGTTGTAATTGCCCTGGTTTCGTTTGATTTTCTTTTTGCGGTGTTGTGTATTGGTGCCTGTGTTGGTTTTAGTTAAAATTTTATTTGTTTTCATTATTCCATCTCAATGGAGCTTTCAAGAGCTATCGCAGGACTGGGGTGCTGGTAACAAAACAAGAAACAGTGAAATGAATATGAAAAACTGTCAACATGGAATAGAAATTCGGTGTAATGTAAAGACCATACATCCTCGAAAATTCATTTGAAACTTCAAGGGTACTCTGAAAAAAAAACAGCACCATTGCAATGTTGCAAAGGAAATATGTTCAGTTTATGGTGATGTCTCTGTATGTAGCTTTAACCTAAGTTATAGTGAGAAGAAATGAAATAAATTCAAAATGAAAGCGGAAATATGATTGCAGACAACGCGTCGATATTCATTGAAGCGTTTTCTGATTGCTATGAACTGAAACCTTCATCTGTGAAGTGGCTATATGTGGATATGTTTTTTTCATGTGTTCTATTTTAAGTTATTAACATGACGATTGCGTGAGTTGTCAATCCATAGTTATTGACAATAACAAGGCAAACAATACACAGAGGTCAGAGTTAGAAAGCAGTCACAGGCGCTCAACATTTCATAAAAGAAAATCAATTATAATACTACTGAAAATATTGCCTCACCATTTAGGTTCTCACACCATAATATGGCTATGGGGTAAGCTGCACAACAGAGTTTTGAAATTTTGGATTTCTGGCGTTTTTAAGAAGCATGGAGAAGTTACGATTCCTGTAGCCTTCGAATTTCATTGAAATGCAACTGCAGAGTCCAGTATACAATCTGAGACTTTTGGGTTCACAGATGGCCGCCATGACCACTGTACCACGGAAGTGAACGTGGCATAATGTTTAGCGATATGAATTCATAATAGAACTGAAATGTGCTAACAAGGATGAAAGAGAAGAGATCATGAAAGCTATGCAGGATGACCCTATCTTCTCAGGCACTCAAGTTTGCGCCCGAGCTCAGCAGGTTGTGCCCAAGTTTGACGCAAGCACACCCCACGTGGATTTCGTAAAGCAGCCACAAAAAATTGATGGCGTCGCAAACGCATGCATGAACGGCATTTGAGGTGGTTTACTTATATACACCGCTTGCAAACGCATCAGTGGCGCCACTCAGCAAACATGTCAGCTGTGCAGCAACGCCAGCGGGGGTGTCCCACTATACTTCTTTTTCAAGTGTACGTTGATCCTCCCATAGATACGTATGCTCGCGGGCGCATGTTCTCTTTTCGGCGGATTGTTCAGTTCAGCCGGCACAAGAAAACTCGCCCTCTCGAAGGCAGCAAGCACACTAACGCACTACTTTCGTGCACTTTGTTTCACTTCAGTCAAACATTACCGATAAACAAATGGACACGTTACACCTGCTTGCATTGCACGTCTTAGGACTTTGCTGCTGCGAATCAGGACCTCGGTGGATGTCCACCTCGGTGAATCAGTGGCTAGGATGCTCCGCTGCTGACATGAAGGGCGCGGATTCGACACCTGGTCGTGGCCAATGAAGGTGAAATCGCACACGCCCGTGTACTGTGTGATGTCCACGCGTGTTAAAAGACACCAGATCATCGAAATTTGTGGTGCCCTCCACTACGGCTTCTTTCATAATGATATCGTGGTTTTCGGACGCAGAATTACCATGGTATTTTTTATTATAAATATAAGATGCCTCATGAAAAGTGAACATGATTGTCGGCGTCTGTGGTGACAGCACGAGTGATGCAGGTTATGAACACGTCATGCTTTCGCTGGTATGTCATCATACTGTCGACATCATGACGTAATGCAATGTGTCGCAACATGGTGACGTCTTCACATGAAGTTGTTGCTTGGTCGAAGGTGAGCCGCTCACGGAGGCAGTTGAAAACTACATAAGAAGGAGATGGACAGCAAGGCATCATATCCAGGTCGGGCGAGAAATCGTTAGGCCCGCAGAGTACTATGTGGGGGCCCGATAACGGTCAGTGTATACATAGAGACAGCGGAGAAAGAGACCGAAGCTAGCGTTTGCCTTGAATACCTTTTAGGTGGACGCATAAAGTAGCGTGTCACATTTCGTATACAAAGATAACACCTCTTGAAAACCAGAAGCAGGCTCGTGTCACGCAGCGGTAACATGTGCAGCAGCCGAAACAAGCATCGAGACGCACGGCTATGTAAAAACTGCACGGGACATAAAGCGCAAGACCCATGTAGTAGATGACAAACGCTGCAGACGAACTTCATTTCCGGCGCATTCAGGCAGCCAGCAATGACGGCCCAAGCGCTCATTCTGAAAGCTTTTCCTTTTGTCATTTTTTGTGTGTGAATGAAACCATGTGGCGTGAGTTCTTACGCACAGCCTTGAAAGCGTAAAGCGGCAACGTAGGGTTTAGAACATTGTCGGGGGGGGAGGGGGGCTGCTGCGCTGGCCTGTTAAAATAACCCTTTTATAGCACGGCGTTTAAGCTCCGAAAGCCAGGTTTGGCGCCTACGCGTTTTCTTTTGTGTGCACATGTACACTATGTCTACTTCGCCACGTTGCAGTTGGATCTGACTAGATATTCTGACACGTGCGCATTTAGATGTTGTGAGCTCACCAGGCCGTTGTTCTATATTGAGAGGGGAAAATCACACTGTCTTGTGTAGGCCCAACAAAGCGCGACTCACAAAGCGCGACTCACGAAGCGCGACTCACGAACAAAGCGCGACTCACGAATGCCTATCAGAATTTTCAGGGCGAAGCTTCTTATGGCGTGGCTTGGGCGTTCCTCGTAGTACATAACCACCAGTGGCACATACCCGAAATAGGTATAACATTTGACCTCCAAGGTGGTGCCGGGGAGAGATTTCTTCTGTGCGTTGTTTAACAATACAAAATAGTGCTCAATGTGCATGCCAATGGCTGCTAATGGAGAATGAGAGTCAGGAGCATTCGGATTTTAGTCAACGCGCACGCTGCAATCCCCATTAGCAGCCATTGGCATATACATTGAGCACTATCGCACAAGAAAGGGTTGCTACATTATACTCGCTGGGTGTAACCTCCTTAGTTTTAAAAAGGTTTAGCGAGTGTTGAGCCGCAGGGCCATAAATACAATGAACTAGTATATACCATGAATGAATTCGAGGTGGTTAAAGGGGTGAAGCAGATACGAAGCGCAAGCCGTAAGAAATTAAAAGCTGAATCCTCCTGTCTCTCATTTCACATTAGCAGCCACTGGCATCTACATTGAGCACTATCTGACAGGAAAATGTTGCTACGTTATACTCGCTGGTAGTAACCTCCTTGGTTTTAGAAAGGTTTAGCGAGCATTGGGCCGCAGTGCCATGAATACAGTGAACTAGGATATACCATGAACTCAAGGTGGTTGAAGGTGGGAAGTAGACCCGAAGCGCAAGCCGTAAGAAAGTGTGCGTGTGCCACTTCTTGTTTAGTCCTTGGAATGTCCACTGAATGGCGGTGCTTCTATATGGGGAATATATGATAAAGAGTTGCGAGATGGTGGGACCTGGAGTGTTGAATAGATGGACGAACGGACACACAGACAGATGCGTGGATGGACGCATGAATGGACGCAGGGGCGGATGCATGAATGAACACAGGGACGGGCGCACGAACAGACGCATGGACGGTCACACAGACGGACGCATAGACGGACGAATGCTTCGCCCCACTCTCCATCATTCACTCCGTGGATATGCTGCCATTTTTATGCTTACAATTCTCGATTATCTTCTTCAACATTTATATTACGTTATTTCATCGTGCGCGTGTGTATATCGGCTGCTGAGCTCCATGTCGCAAGTTTGATCCCGGCCGCGGTGGTAGCATTTTCACGGAGGCGAAATGCCAGAGGTTTTTGTAGCATGCGATTTCAGTGCGTGTTAAGGAACACCATCGCAGTGCGCTGTCAGGCTGGTTGATGTGACAGTATAGTTTACTGTAAAACGACCACACTATAGAAGACAATGCGCAGCGCGAGTAGCAAATAACTTTATTTATTACATCACTGCATCTAATAGCACCTCCAGAAAAAGCTCCAAGTAGTGACAACACTGCTCAAAACAGGGTCAACGTGGTACATTCGTTTGACGCCGAGCCGAAGATTCCTGGTTGTGGCGTCGGATCGCGTTGCTTCGTCGAGGGTGAAAAGGTGCTGGCCACGGACGACCTCGCTCTCATCGGCATAAAGTTAAGTATTTCACTGGCGAAACAGCTAAAAACCCCTTCGCGCTAGAGCTAGTGGCTAAGGTACTCTGCTGCTGACCCGCAGGTTGCGGGATCGAATACCAGCATCAGCGGCTGCATTTTCAATGGAGGCGGAAACGCTGTAGGCCCATGTGCTGAGATTAGGGTGCACGTTAAAGAACCCCAGGTGGTCGAAATTTCTGGAGCCTTCTATTGCGGTGTCTGTCCTAATCATATGGTGGTTTTGGGGCATTAAACCCTGCATATTAATCAATCAATCAATCAATCAATCAATCGAAACAGCAAAATCATTTGCGCTGTGCGCTCAAATGTCGAGCCTCTTCGGCGAACCACATCGGATTTATTTGTAGTTTAGAAACCTGTATAGAGTGAACCCAAGATTAACAGGGCCACTGCTCATGTGTACCGAGCCTCTCCGAAAGATGCTAGCACCTTTGCGCAGCATTGTTATACTGCTACAGACAGCAGGCCTTATCAGTTTTTGAGGTAACTAGGCTGCAATTCATGCTGCCGATTGCTGGGTGCTTGTATCCAATTGAGTTCTATTATCCCATCAAAGCTGAATACGCATGCCGTTCACTTGATTACAGAAAAGGAGCTATACCTGGGCCAGTGTATCTTGAGATAACACAAATCGTTGTTTAGAATATAGGAGTGTTCCTTGCTTTCCGCTTGCCGATCCATGTTATAGCTTTCTTAGCAATATGTTATTTTGCTTTCGAACATTTGCGTGTTATAGGCCGTGTTGGCGTTAGTTGATATTCAAAGCAGATACACGCACGCATACTAGGCACGCTACGAATGCAAGGACATACGGTATATACGCACGCACATACATACACGCACGCTACGCATGCGTACCTTCACACGCGCGTTTGTGGCGCGTATATACACATGCGAAATCAGAAATGTTCTTGGGAAACGATTGCAGCAGCTTAATTTGAGAATGGGTATATAGCACTACACCTGCACATATAACAAGCATATAAAAATATAGTTTAACAGGTGGCGCGAGAAATTTCCCTAAAGCACTTGCTGATATATAAACGAAACTACACTCCGCGCGTAGAGAAGACCAGATATTCATAATAATGCGCAAAGTGTAAATAAAGTTTCAAGAACAAATTACCGCAGTGTCTGTCACCTTATTTTTTTATGCGTAAATTTCTGATTCGCGCTGTTCTCCCTCGCGTGCATTCTGAATCCATGAGAACATGATAGAACGATTCGTTATTGCCATCTTTTCACCTCGATGCCACGCACTGCGACACACTGCAATGATTTCTTGAAATCGCTTCCTTCTTTTTCGAGCATGCGCATGTGGAATGGCGAAAAGAAAGGAATTATGTGGCCGCTTCCCACTGAGAGCAACGTCGTAACATATCTAATTTCAAGGTTGGCCCTGTTAGCGCTTGAGAATTGCACTTTTTTCAGTTTTAAGCTAAATGGGAGCCTTTACCGGTCGGCAGGGGTTGACCATGTTGTTTAAAGGTGCTCTTTCACAAAGCGGCCTGAACGTTACACACACACTTTTCCACAAGAGAATGTTCTCTTGTGTACCTACACTGCATTCAACAAACTGCAGGTGTTTCTTTTCACATTGCGGCTTTCTGTTTTCTTTACAAGGGCGCCTGCACTGAATATAGACGGCTTCTGGAGGGAGATGGTTAAGAGGCAGTAAGTACAGTTTTAGTCAAAGCCTGGCTAGACTACACGCTTGCCGGCAGGAAATGAAGTCAAATTATCGCCGCTTCTATGCGGCTCCGTAGCCGTGTCCCAGAGAAACCGGCCCGATTCGAAGTGGCCTTCAGAGTAGCCGGGATTTTAGGTCAATGATTTTCCTGGCAAGATAAGGCCTGCGGTTAGGCGTGACATTTCCGTAAGCGGCCGCGCGCTGATGCTGTGGCGGAAAAAGAGCCTTATTTTACGCTTCTGAGAGCGGTTCCTCGCCGAGAATGTGGCGGATATTACGACTACAGGTAATTAAAAAACCATTATTATCACAATCATCTGCACTTGTGACACTAACATTCAAAGCACACACAGCCTTGGAATCGAACTCGGGACCGCATGCTCGTGAAGCAGATGTCTTACCCATTGCACCACAGCGCTTTTTTTTCTTTATATTCATTGCACCACAGCGCCACCATATGAAGCAGGTCTTGTTGCGGGGTATATATCTACCAAGTGGCTTTTTGCAAACCGCTGACGGAACTTTGAACTGTTTTTATGCTATATGCATGCATTTGATGAGCAAATAGTTTATAAGGCTTCATGCACTTGAGACAACCACGGTGAGTGCTTTTGGCTCCGAATTCGGGTCGTGGTGTACCGTTCCGTATGAACAATGAACGTGTGTGTGCGTCGCTTTAGTGCTTTCCTATGAACCGCGGGTGTTACGCTCACCGAATTTCGTAGATGAGGCTGCGTTCAGATGTCGAAACCTACGTCTGTTTCTCGCACGTGCGTGTGCTGTGAGCAATTTGGCTGATTTGTGTCGGGAGGTGCACGCGTGTCAGTGACAGCAGCCTATTTTCAGCTGTTCGAAGACAGTGCGCTTTCGCACGTAAACGTAGCATGGATATTTCAGCGTGCCTACTCTGACATTTTCATTTCCTACGGGCGAACGGCCACGAGCGGCACGCTGGGGCAGCAGCGCCTTTTTAGCATTTCGATGATTACTTATTTCTGCAATTAAAATATATTTACCGAGCGAAATGCTTTGCCTGCCAGCATTGTAACGCATACACAGCCATCATCTTTTCAGTCTGCAATATTTGCGTTCCTTGAATGTGTTGGGCAATCTTAGGCTTTGATGTATAACGTGTAATGCAGCTTTTTCAATGTGCTCGCTTGTGAAAACCTTGCTCTGCTATTTCTTGCGTATCTTGATTGACGGACTGTGTAGCCTGCGCATGTTTTCTTGTTTTTTGTCTTCTTTTCTTGTTAAAAAATTGCTGTTGTCACTGATTACCGTATGAAACCCCCGTTATCTAATGCCCTAGAGGCCCTTAAGGTATATAAAAAATATGCGCATTATTTCGCGATATACAGAGGTTTTTACTTAATTTATTGATTGATATGAAGGGCTTTGCGTCCCAAAATAACCATATGATTATGAGAGATGGCGTAGTAGAGGGCTATGGAAATTCGCACTGAAATCTGAGCACACGGGCTTAACACATTTCTGCCTCCATGGCAAATGCAGCCGCCGCAGCTGGGATTCGATCCCTTGACCTGCGGGTCAGCAGCCGAGTACCTTCGCCACTAGGCCACCGCAGCGGGGCTTTTACCTATTTTCAGTCTTTAAGTGATCTTATTTATGGGAAGTGGCTACTCTTACCTTTATTAAGCATCACACCACTGTTGAAGTGAATGCCGAAATGCGCGCCAAAGTCAAGTATGACGTACACAAATTAGCGACAAACAGGTTAGTCTCCCTTCAATTATTAATGCTTCTGCACATAGCTTTCGCGAACGTCCGCGTGCAGTTGCGGTCGAGAAATAGTGCAGAACGAACCTCAAGAACTTTATTTGTACTGCATTCAGTTGCTTTCTTGAAATTGGCGATTTTTATAGCTGGTAAATTATCTGCATAGCAGTAAACTGGTTATCTTGGTCGTGGTTGACTGTTACAAATCCGTGCTGGAATATGAGAAGAGCACTTCATATTCAAAAGAGTGAGCAAATGTGGGTGACATACGCTCTCCTGCTGACTTCTGCACCTGACTTCTGACTTCTGTACTTGATGTTCATCATCAAATTACGCAACTAATAACCAATCATCAACCAATCAATTCTTAATGTTGATCTTTTTCTATCTCGCTGCCTTCGTTCTGTTCCTTTTTTGCCATGCCTCTTTAAGATCATCACTGCAACTTGCTTCGTAGAACACGAGCATCAACAAACATAGGCCACTGTTTCAGTAAGCTGTCGCGCATGCACTAGTACTTTTTTATTTGGTGCGTGACACATTGTCATACCTCGACAACTGATAAACAGAAAGTTTTTTGTACACATTTATTGACATCTAAAAAGTAACACTGGGACTGCACATCCCAGTGCTTCACCCGAATGCAGGGAAATGTATGATATCTTGAATGAAGTGTGCCGCAAAGCACTAGAAAATGTTTTCGTCCTGGACTATCTTGTAGAAAAACGGCCATCACAAGACAGCGGGACGAAACGGTGACGCACAAATGACACCACGGCATGCAGGCGACGGTGAATGTGATGCCGGGGCCGCGCCGAGCTGGCGAGGAGGTGGGGGAGGGGCCTTTCTTTTTTAAAGATGATAGCCGTTCTTGGGGACCTTCGACGCAAAAATTTTGGTATGTCTGTCGGTCTGTATGTATGTATGTATGTATGTATGTATGTATGTATGTATGTATGTATGTATGTATGTATGTATGTATGTATGTATGTATGTATGTCTATTTGTCTGTACATTTGTCTCTTTGTCGACCTTTACCGGCATCCGGTACTTGAAACGGCCGACCCCATCCGCAGCGACCACCAATGTTGCTCCAGGTTGAGCGTTCATGCTTGTGCACTTGTCAAGTAAAAGCAATAATTGCGCATCTGGGGCACCATAACAACACACATATATTTGCATATGCATCTCTTACTAGAAAACGCATACATAAGTAATTTTAAGGACAGTAGCGCTTATCACGCTGCGCTTACCATGCAGCGCTTGCACGGAACGGGAAGTGTTTCTAACGCTTTGCTAAGACGAGATGGTGGTGGCACCTACCCGTCGCCTCGCGTTCTGCACCTTATCACCTCTGAGACGGGCACGCACGGCCACTGGCTTTGTTTTCCAAAAGAAACTGTCAGATGACGCTCACGGCTCACGTGTGATAGAGCCACTGGAAAAAATTTCAGAGTATCGCATCTGTTTTCTACGTACCGACGCCGCCGTAGAGCCAAGGTTTATGGGTTATTTGTGTCAGGTGACCTTCCGTCGCCTTATTCCTTCCAAGCACATTGGGTGCCCCCGTGCAGAGACGTTTCTTTCGCTGTTGAACGAGCATTGCGGACGAATTTCAACGTGCCAGCTACGTATTTTGGATGGAGTATCAGCAAGCGTACTTGCCAGAACCATGCCTGGCTGCCGTGACTTCGGATGAAGCAACCGAACGGAATCGGAGAAGCATTTTTTTTGCATTCCGATCGTAAAAAAACGACCAGCAACGACGTTCAGCGTGGCTACAAAAAATCGGCCGCAAGAACTTTGTGTCTTCGAAGAACACCCGCTTGTGTGAGGTAAGTTGGTGAAGTCTCCAAGTGCAATAAAAGTAGCGTTACAAGTTGGACAAGCTGGTGATAATAAATTGTGCACTCCAGATTACAATAACAGATAGGTGAGCTAAATGGTACAACAGCTCATGTGTGTTCGCTTGTGCAATTGCGTCTTAGCACTGTTGAATGAGAGATGCGGAGGTTTGCTGGGCATGCTGTAATGCGGTTGAAATATTTACCCCTTCTGTTTGCGCGGCTAGTTTGAGCAATTGTATGCTACGCTCATGCGAAAAGAGATTTATTGTGTGAAGCGTTTAACCAGTCGGCATTGATGGCATGGCGAGCCTCCGATTAACGGGACAGAAACACAACTGAGAGTGTGGATGAAATATGAGTGATTTGCGATTTACGCGATCGTACTGTGGGTATTTATTCCACAACTTTGTGATGATGGTTAGCCGGCCGAGAATGGTGAAAAAGTGCCACTACCATTAGTGCGTCGCAGAATGCGTTTCAGGAAAGTTGGTTCAAGGGAACATACAAAGTTTGAACAGAAAGGTGCCAGTAGTTTTCTCCTTTTTCGTGAACATCTTTTCGCCTTTACATTCCAATTTATCAGACTGAATAAATGTGAATGGCCGTTTGCATAAATTTACTTTAAATGAAGGTGCCTAGTCCATTTCATAGTGTTGCTTCAACTGTGCTCTTGTTTTTCTCACTGTTGTACTACACAAATCAGGACCATTTTTCTATGCCTGCCTTTTCATCTGGGATAGCAACCTTTTATCCTGTTTTGCATTTGAAACTAGGAAATAGTGAGCAAGCCTACATGAAAAATGCCTCTGACAATTTAGGAATGTGGTTGTGGCCACAAGAACGAAAAGTGATACTTTCAATATGTTGGCAACAACTATATATCCTATTCGATGATTCCTCATGACAATTAAAGCATTTTGAGACAACAGGCCAAAGTAACGCCAATCACAGCTTTTTTTCCTGACGGACAATCAACAGGACCACTTCCTTCCGGATGATTTTGAGAAACCAAGAGTGGATAGAAAAAAAAAGTTGAAGTGGCTCGTAGTGCCAAGCATTTTCCAGCATAGACCACAGAAAAAACCAGAAAGCCTCCGTTTTCTCGGCCGGTCTCACAACCACGATGCCAGCACCCAATGCCACATAACCCAGACAAAACACTTGAAGCACCGCAATTTACAGACAACCAAGGTTCACCTTAGAACCCAGAGGAAACTCTGCATTGCGAGGGCGCACCTGCGAGCTCAGAAGGCAATGGCGAATCTTTTGTGGATGAAGGCACAGCGATGAAATGCTCTGTAGCAGGATCTTATGTAATTACGCAGTTAGAGGCTAATTCAATGCATGAAAACATTATAGAAGTGTTATCCTTCTGAATAGCATTTTAGTCTTGTTCAGGGGGTATCTGTGGCTTTCATTTTATGGATTTAGAGTTACCAGTGGAGACCACACGTGCGTACAAAGACGCAAGTCCTCTGCTGCAAAGCCAGGCTACTCTAGAGATTTGCCAGATGAAAACTACGCATGTCCTCTGCATTTGTTGCTAATCTTCATTGTTAACAATTTCCCTTTCATTTTTCATAGTTATACACCAAGGAAACCGGAGAAATCGAAAGAACGTGAGCTTGGGCCTGTTTATAATCCATCTTAACAACAATAGCGCACTGCAGAGACACGAACACAGAGATACACGTTGTGTCCACGTTGTATCTTTGTGTTGCTGTCTCTGCTGTGCGCAGTATAGTTGTTAAGATGGAGAAATTGAATGAAGTCTGAGTCTCACATTTCCAAAAACTCTAGTTTGCACTACTCACTGTATGCTTTCAATGTGCATTCAGTAATTGCGTTTTAAGTTGTTTTGTTCATTCAGCCAAACGGCTACGGGGCATTCCTTGTGCAAAAGTTCCCACAGCTTCCAGGTTTTTAAGCCTTTGTCACGCTCTAAGGTGTTATTTTTGCTAATTTGCTTTGCTAAAGCAGCAATGTTTGCACGGTCCGTGCTACTTCCTTGTCCACGTTCTTGGTTTGCACCGATTTTCTAGCCAGCACAACAATGTAGAAAATCATTTATTCAGTGGCTTGAACAACACCTATAGCAGTTTTGTGTGCTCACTGCTCTATTTTTTGTGCATCGGTTCTCTCTATTGTCAATGTAAAGTTACAAATAAAAATTAGTTGTTACTGTTTTATCCAATGTTTGCACGGTTTTCGTTACGTCCACAAATGAATCAATTGGTTCAGTTGAATATGCTTGTTGAAGCACTTTTCTTTTAGATTTGTAAAGCCATCACATTGGCCATGGTGCACGTAGCCTCAAATATCCTTTAAGTGCTCTTTTGAATGCTGCCTGTTTCCTGATTTTAAATTCTTGAAAGTTTTAGTGTTGGAACTAATAACTAATGCCATGAATGGAATCGTATTTTGCAGCAGAATATGACCGAAAAAACGAGTCGTCATTAGCGCAAGAAGGCAAAATGATGGGAGGAAGCACTGTTACAGACAATGACAAATTTATTCAGCTTTTGGTCTTAAATTGGCAGCTTAAATTGGAGCAGAAGAAACAAGCGCAGGCCAAGAAAGAGTGCAGAAGTCTGAAAGTCATATAAGAAGATCTTTGCCGATGATTAACTGCGTTATCTTGGGAAAGGAACTATGAGGGTATCTGCAAGAAGTGATTGTACAGTGCAGAAATCATTAAAAGTTCGACTTGCTTTTGGTTTGCGAGGATACGAATACCTACGTGACAATAGATGGCCACTGCCCACAGAAAGAATGCTTCAGAAGAACATTGAAAACATCAAGTTCTTGTCAGGTACGTGCCTTAATTTTCGTACAAGGAACAGAATAAAAAAAAAAACAGTCAATCATCAGTACAGCAATTTATGGTACGTCTTCTTCAAGTAACCAAGAAATGCGAATAATACACTACTTGGAATTAGGGTGAAACGTGATACGTAGCTCAGTACGACAAATGTAAGAAGTACCTATATTAAGCCACCTTTTTACAAGGCTTCATTATACACCCACAGGGGCCCTTAAAAGCTTTTCATATGCATCCTGCAGTGCTGGAGTGTCTTTCGTGCTGAATCCTGCGATGAGCACGAAAATAATGATCAAAATTGGTGCATGAGAATGGAAGTTGTTAGTGCAGTGTAATCGTGAACTTTTTGTTGTTGCAAATACCAAGACGCTAAACTGGTTTTGTACTAGTGGTGACAAGGCATCACAACACTGTCCGAGTGTTCATATAGTATTTAGTTCAATCGATTGGATTCAGCACGTCAAAAAAACCTAGGTGGTCAAAATTTCCAGAGCAATCTACTATGGCATGCCTCAGCATATCGTCGTATTGGCATGTAAAACCCTGGAAGTTAATACTATTATGATTTTGCTATTATTATTATTGGACCTGCTTCTGACACAGTTCAGTTCCTGTTTCATTAGGTCCCAAACCTGTTCATGCATGCCTCTCAATAAAACTTTACGGCAAGTGGACAATAATAGTCTGCATAATTCTAGGAATCCTTAAACATGTCTTTCTTACACTTGCAGCAAAAGTTTCAACATTCAAGGCAGAGCATCGGTACGCTGTCATAATGCTTGATGAAATACAACTCACCCCAAGGCTCGATTATGACTGTACAACAAGTTGCGTCATTGGTAAGTGTTCTTGTGGGTTCTGTTTCTTGCAGTCTGACCTTGGTGTAAAGGCGCAATGCTTACAATGTGTGAACCTTAAGCTAAAGATAATGAAGAACATATTTTCAGCTCAGCATAAAGTGTGCTCTTAAGCTGGCTTCTTTATTAAGCTGTGAAATCAATAGCTCACTGTTATTCATAATGCCACATGGTAATACGTATCATAAAATTTCCGCTAAAAGGCATGTAGGTTATTTTTTTTTCAAGTGCAAAAGACAACTTGGCACTAGTAGAGGCTGAACCTGCACACTTAGGATAATGCGTACTGTTTTGGTACTAAACAACAGCTAAATAACACCTCAGAAGTACTTATTAGTACTATATAGGCGTTACCTGCATCAACACAGCATTTCTGCATTCTCTACTTAATATTTCAATTTATTACTTGGTTTTTGAAAAATATAATGCTGTTTACAAATATAAGCTTGTGCGCTAATTTCCAGGACATTCTACTTTAGCATCATCAGACCCAAGTGCACCAGCCGGTATCGCAACACACGCCCTGGAGGAGTTACGCCAAGTGGAAACCGACACTAGCATACCACGTTTTAGGTAAATAATGCTTTGCTTTGTAACTTCTAAAGGACAAAAGCAGTTTACCTAGTCAACAGTGACACATTGTTCTCTCTCGTTGTACACTTGCCATTTAAGTGAATCTCAGTAGACTGCAAGAGTAAACAAGAGAGCTTATCATAAAGCTTTAGGCCTTGCCGCCACAGTGTAGCAGTGATTAAGGTACTCGACTGCTGGCTCAAAAGATGCGGGTTCAATCCCAGCCGCGGTGGTCGCATTCAGATGGAGGTGCAATACTAATGGCCCATGTGTTGTTTAACTTCGGTGCACTCTAAAGTACCCCAAGTGGTCATAATTATTAGGAGCCCTCCGCTAGGCCATGACTCGTAATCATATCGTGCCTTTGGGGAATTAAACATCAGAAATTATAACATGTTTATTTCTTTTTCAGCTGACTCCTCTGATGCAAAGCAGGTATTGGCCATACTTTTTGACATCATCAGGAAATGTGAAGCAATTGGTCTGTCTGTACACTGTGTAACTTCTGACACGGGGAGTGGAAACCAGGTCATTTGGAGACTGTGCAGTATAATGGCCACGAAGTACGGGCGCCCTCGGGCTACATGTGTTCACCCCTGTGATGAAGGCCGCAACCAGCACTTCCTTGCGGATGCACCCCACCTTCTGGAAAACTTGCGTGGTCATATGATGAGGCACCAGAAGATAGTTCTGGATGATGAGACTGTGGTTAAGAACAAGTTGCCAACGAATTAAGCAAAGTACATTGTTGCTATTTAAGCAGTCAGTGCATGGCATCTTGTGGGCACGTAGTCGCCAAGAGAAACTAATTCCTTTGACTGCTTTCTTTGGATGACCACCCGTATAACGCTTCAGGACATATGCAAATAAAGAGCCTCTTATGTGCTAAAGTGATTGCTTGGGCGTGTTCGTACGACATATTGGAGGGAAACAGTGCAAAAGACGAAAGACTAGGCAGAAACCAGGCTGCTGCATGTGTCCTCCTCTACCTGGTCTTTCGTCTTTCACGTTGTTTCCCGCCAATGTCTCCTATGTGCCCTACTTTATGAATTATTGGGCTTGCAATTGCCAATTAACCCTCCCAGAATGCCCGCACAAGGGCTCTACTACATTCAAATACAACTTATAGTGCATGAAAGATGAATGTGAAAGCCAAACAAAGCACACGCTGTCCACATTTCAGCAGGTTTTATGGGTTATGCTTTTAAAACTGTCAAGAAGACACACCGAATGGATTAGCACATTCCGATAACCCCATGTTGTATTATATGGCTCTATCGTATACCTGCATATTTCCTCATTTCATCGCCTCTATTCCTCTGCTGTTGACTGCACCCCTTCTGTTATACTGATCAATGACCTGTTATCTACTGCATACATAACTTGCTCAACTTCATGCGACTAATTCAAACTGCCTTTGTTATCTGACTTTTTCTGACTCTCTTGAATTAGTGTTTACTACTCACACTACTCTTCGCATTTATAAACGTTATCCGAATACTTTTTTCAATCGTTCAGTGCAGTCCTTAGCTTCCTGATGATTTTCTTTGCTTGAAATAAAGCACGATAAGTAAATATGAGTAAGGTGAATACAGCACTTTCAGTCCTAAAGGATACTAGTAAGCTGCCAGCCACGGCTCGGAAGAGCCTAAAATATAAGAGTTTACATGTCATATGCATTTCTAAACTTACTTGTGCACTTTGCTGGTTAGTCTGAAATGGCAAAAACCTAAAAACACATCGTATAGATTGGCAGAGAAATGGTTTCGTTAATGCATTTTTTTACTATGTCCCAAATGAGCTACAAATTGTTATGTACAGTTTTCCTGAATTTTTTATATTACGACAAATTCATGTGTGATTACTATTACAAAAGCAGTAAATTTCACCATATTGACCATTTTCCGCTCAGGTCAGCCTAAAGTATGTGAAGCAGCTGTGCGAAATTAGCGAACAGCACAGCCTCAAGATTGCCCCACGTTTAAAGCAGAAGCATCTAAACCCAAGCCACTTTGACAAAATGAATGTTGGCACAGCTTGTGCCTTGTTCAACCACAGTATCTCTGCTGCTCTGGTTGAGCAGAAAAAATGGATGAGAAAGCGGTAACAACGGCTTGGACTTTAGATCAGATGTTTAGGTGGTTTTCGCTAATGACGTCAAGGACACCATCCTTAGCTTTGAGTAACTTGTGCCCACAAAATGGCAAGCAGGTTGAAATATTTCTTTACAATTTTATTGAGATGTTCAGGAAACTAACATTTTTTTTACCACAGCCGGCCTAAGGCATCGTGGAAGTAAGTGCAGACTGGCGTGATAATAAGAACTACTACAGCAATAAATCTTTGCTAGGGGTATGTCAAGTCCAAAGGCTTGAAGTTCTTTCTCCTAAGTCACTTCACGCAGGATGCCCTAGAGTCTTCTTAGTGCCATAAGAACCAAGTCGCCTGTCCCCAGAGCTAGGGAATCCAAGAACACGGCGAGACTCATTGTGCTTGCACAGTTTTTTAAGCAAAGAAAGCACGGCAGCTATGACAAAGATGGCTATGTTCATTTAAAAGATTTTTTGAGCTCAAGACGAGACTTGATGGCGGAACTAGATGATGTAAAAATGTCTGCCGTGCTTGAAAATTTTGACCCACAAGAGCAGGAATCGCTAGAGTACCTGGCAGGATGCATTGCTCGAAGCGTCGATAAAAAATATGGGCTTTGTGAATGTTGCAAAGGCACGTTGACTGGAACTGACGCTGCTCGGGCTGGCTTGCTTTTGCAGTTAAAGAATTAGGCACCGTCTCCTGCGCCGCATGGCCCAGCAACCAGCCCCACACAGAAGTGGCTCCTGCGCCGCACGGAAGTGATGTCACTGCAAATATTGTTACCTAAAGCTAGGTAAATATGTAATTATTCGTGTGTAATGCGTTTAACCTACAAAAATTATACTAAGCAAGTGTTTAACGAGTCAATTAGCCTAGGTTTGTTATTTAAATACATATTACAAATATTTTAAATACAGGGGGCGCCATGGACGCTGCGGCTGCGAAATGTAAACACTGCGAGATAGTAGCCGCCTGCGATGTGTTAGGTGGTGAAAACTCCGATGAAATCATGGCAATGGCCTAGGCCACTCCCAAGGAGGACTGGAGTGTCTTCGCTGCTTCATGTGATTGCTGAATGCTTAATTGAACCTGGTCGTTGGAGCTAGCGTGGCCGTCCACAGCGCGACCGCTTCATCAGTATGATGTGCGGATTACAGTTGTTGGATTTACTACATCTTCTAGATTGCAATGCCAAGTGTGGTGTTGTGAAAGGTGAAAGTGTTCTGGCTGCCTTGTTTTGCTTGTCGCGAAGGACAAGGTCGATGATGAAATAAATGCTTTCGCACAGTTCACGTGTGACTGACCGGACGCACATGCGTGAAACCCCAGTGCGTCGGCGAAGTGTTCATACGACGAATGGAAACAACTTTATTGTAATGTTCTTACGAAGCCTGTGATCTCCGAAGGCCAGAGCTACTACAATGCCGTCTGTTTGTCAAGTGCGGATGCGTACGGCCGTTCTCATTCGTTGCTACGTGAATGCTCTCGTGCTGTCACAGGCCGCGCGTGTTATTAGGCAAAACAGACAAGCTGTTTTGTATATAGATAGGCTGACGCCGTCGGCACTTGCCCTTGGGCATTGTTTATCAAGTGCTGATCGCCTAGAACATTGCGGTGACACGTCAGTATTTTTAAAGAAAGAGGCCTGCCGTTTGCCTTGTCAGGTGATGGTACACTGAGCGACATAAAAAAGTTGCCCCAGACTACGTTGCAGTGCACCTTTCTGTCATCAAAACTTTGATAAACCGTGGAAATCAACATTCTTGACACTTGTGCCGAAGAAACCAATGCAGCCAGCTGCATTCGAGTTTTTTGTGTCTTTTTGCGTCTCGCCGATTAAAAGCACTAATTCGCAAAACACTTCATCATAATAAATATAGTCAATCTTGCAAGAGTCATCGAACATCCAATATTAAAGCGCCTGTGGGCGGGACCACCACCAGCAGCAAGTCGGGCTAATGAGGAGGCGCAAATGGTAAAACAATACGTGCGTGAACAAAAAAAGAGAAAGTATCGATAACTACAATGGGACTTAAACCATCGACCTCACCAGTTGATGTGTTGCTTTAACCAACTACGCCACAGCTGCCGATCTGTTTGAGATGGCAAACAAGCCGGTTTTGTATTGTTGTCAAGCTAAACCTAACTAACATTTTTGTTCACTTTTTGTTTGGATGTAATTTTAACGGCTTTTATCGTTATGTCTAGACGTACCGCTAGACACTCCCGACTATTCAAACAAAGCGCCTAACCGAAAAATGCATGACGTCACTTCCGTGCGGCGCAGCAGCCGTTTCTGTGTGGGTGTGGCTCGTGCACCGCGCGGCACAGCAGTCTCTGCCAAAGAATTTTGTACCAAACAAGCAATCGTTGTGCATACCATCAGCATCAGTCATGTACCTCTTAGAATACACGGAGAGTTACTACAGAAAAAATGAAGAGTCACTATTAGCAAAAAAAAAAAAACGTCCACTTAAGCACGTTGCTGATGTGATTTTGGCAATTGAACTTGCATTTTCATCCCTACCCGCATGCCATAACATTGCTGATAAGGTTGTGCAGCAGCGCTTGTTGAGTAGACTGAGGTTTAGTTTGCGTAAAAGAATGAAGACATGTAGAAGAAAGCAACACAGCAAGCAAAATGTGCAAAAAAGTATAGGAATGCGCGTAGCTGTTAGTAATGTTAAGTAAGATAATTTTTTCTAGAGTATTGTAAGGTTTTTATTTGTTGGTTTTTTTCTCTGTGTGACTAGTTCCGTTTGCACAGTGGTCATACGAGAGTTATTAGTATTATTTGCTGCTGACAGCATTACTTAGAGTTGTGCGAATTGCTTGGTATACCTGGTTCTGTGCATTTTTGTGTGTATAAGTTGGCTTACTCTCAAACTAATGCAGCCACTTAAGTTTTTAGATGAAAGCTGAAGCTTGAACATTCATTGTCTGTTCAATTGCTTCTATGTAATTTGCTAATTACGTTTGCAGTTTTATTTTTCTCTACTTTATTTGTACGTCTTACAAGACATTTGATACTATTTACTTCTGCATAACAGAATTATTTAGAGCTGTGTCATTTGCATATAGTAATAATGGCGTGAACTTACGTCTTCATGTGCTATTTTGAAACCAGAATCATAACCTATTTTAAGAAGGCCATGGCGCCAAATTCGCAAACTCCATTCATGCATGGCACGTTAAACAACACATCTGAGAGCAAGCAGAAAAAATATTAGAATGATTTGCTGTGACAGCCAACTTCTATTTGATTTTTTTCAATTTAAGCGTAGAGTGACGTGGTATCACGGCGTGATGACGATGCGAATACTCTGGAAAATCATCGGAAGCAACTCGGGTACAACAAGCCTTCCTTGAAGGCCATGCTTTTACACACTGTACATAAAGGAAGTAATCGTAAGAGCTGTAAAGAGCTTGTCTATGATGCGTGATTTTTTTAGTGTTTTTTCTTGGAGATTTGCTATGCCTTTTACTACGCATTTGAGTGAATAGCCAACACAATTTAGGGGTGACGCCCTTGATGCTCCATGCCAAAATGGAAGCTACTGCTTGTGAGAAGAGAGTTGCAGCAGCGTTTTGAAATTTCATAAATGTAAGCTTAGAGTCCAGAATTCTTTGTGCATAATCAAACTGGGCTCTCTATTTTGTTACAATCTTAGACTGAGAATAGAAGGGCTACAGCAACACGGCACCTTTAAAAGCATTTGCATAGCTTGTGGCAAATGCTCTGGTTATGTAATTTTTTGTAGGGCTTAGTGATTGCAATCTCTCTCTTGAGCTAACGATCAAGAGAGCACACATGCCTGCAGTGCTTTACAAATCACTAATCAGTAACATGAGCAAACGCGAACTGTTCAGTACTCGCAACTGCAAAGTACCTGGCAAAATATACGAGGGTACTTATTCAATCTTAAGAGTTTGTAATGCATGTCCATGATCACTGAATCATGAGAAGTTATTCATTGCACAGTTCTTAACAGTGAGCTCTGTAGGTAGGATATATATGGCCAGTGAGATGTTAGAACCTCATACTGTGCTAGTGTTTTTAACCAGAATTCTGTACTTTAGAAAACGCAGTTCCGTAGAAGATTTACTTGCATAACAATCGGAGAGTATGAGCGGCTAGAGCCTTGACCCTGAATTTCAACAAAGTAGTGCTCTTGTTGAGATGCTAACTCCAGGACAATGCTTTCCTTGTTTTGCCCGGAATTCTCCAGTAGTAATGTTATGGAGTTAAACGCCGTTGCCAGCACATCTGATAATGTTTGTGTCAGTTGCTTGCTGCTATGTATAAACTTCGGCCATAATTTCTGCAGCTTCGATCCACCACTACAGCTGTAGCTGTCAACAAATGTCTTGACATTGTGCTAAAATGCTGTTGTTGTTTGTGTCAATGTAGCTTCACTGCACTGTGATGTGAATCGCCCATAATCTTGCTTTCGCTTTTGCACCCTTGTTGCGTGCCGATATCAGAGAAAGTTCAGATAGCATCTGCTTTTCTCACTTGCTCTCGCAACCATGTGAGTACTTGGTGCATCAATAAATAAATATTGACTGTTTACCTTTGCGTATGTCTTTGTGATTGCATCTTTAATTAAAATGAACAGATAATGAAGCCTAGGCACATAGCTGCACACACAGTTCGTATGCGCTTGCCTCTCTGAAAGTGCTCACTTTGGCCACTGCATTAAGCAATTGAGCAAAATAGTAAGAAGCCCTTCTAGCAAAAGAGAGCTCTAAAGAGTACGAGAAGCAAGTAGCTGTTCTTCCACGTCTAGTTCAGCAAGATAATAAAAGACTGGAGATCCTAATAGCCATTATGTCTATAATTTGTCTCGTCTGTCATTCTCTACTAATGGTACAGTAAAAGGAGAGGGAACTCCAAAAAACGTGTTCCCGATTTTCATGTTCCTTTGGTTGCACTTTAAACATCTCTACTTGCAATCACCTTACAGGCCATTATCTGAAATGCTGTATTGTTAATTATGTAATTCAGGTAACCTGTCTCCTCAGGGGTAGGTGTGTCATCTACAAAAATACTATGCGACTTGAAAATAACTGCACTCCTGTTCACGCACCAGGAATGCAGACAAAACAATAATGTGGAACAGATTTATACAGCTACAAATGCACTCTAACGTTTACAATATCAGCAGCATAAATTTGTCATAAGGGCACACAGCTGCACACAGAGTTTACGCATGTCCGCGCACAAAAAATTCAGGTCTCTTTTGAATGAACTTTTCAAATACCTTATTTTTTGACAAAACTGAGAAAATGGCAACTGCGCGTTCGCAAATAATACGAGCCTTGAATGGGGCCCTTTAGATTCTGATCAGAAGCCATTTCTTGATCCGCACTGAGACGCAGAGGGAAGCTGATTGCAGTAAATAAACTCGAAGATGATCGGGATTGATTATGGCCATGCGGCCGCTTTAAAGAAAACGACAAATTGCTAGGGCACTAGTGTTTAGCACCTAAAGCCGCACGAATACGGCTCCATAGAGCTATTACGCCTGTAACCGCAATAATACGAGCTGCCCACATAAGCGGCGGCCGTCGTACAACCTCGATACGTAGATACCAGAAGCCGTGTCGTAATAATACTTTGATATGACCAAAATGAACGTGCTGACAAGCAAGCATTGTATATATCTGCTTTCTTGACCTCTTAGACAATCAATCTCAGTACGCCAACGAGTACGCGAACACCGACCGTAAACACGACAATCTCGCGAAAACATAACCTCAATATCCACCCAATGCACAAGTACATAACATTTAATACGAATGCACCGAGTGCGTGTACGATTTTTGTTAGCCCGGGACCTTCCAAACAGAGCAGTTGACGCAAAACAAGCCTTGTAGTGCCACGAAGAGCGTTCGACAGCATCGCAACCACCACTGCAAATAACGTATACAGCTACGGCGCTTACCGCTCATAACGATCGTTACGTTCATAACAATCGATACTGCTGAATCACTTGTGGTATCCTCTTGCAGAAACACACGAAAAATATTACTGTTGCATCGAACGGAACACGATATTCAAGTGGAGAACTCGGGTCTTCTCAAAGCTCGCTAGCAATGCGTCGAATGGGGAAATAGCCGCCGCCGCCGCTCATCGTTGCCCGCAAGCAGCCTACCTTTGCGGCCCTTTGAAAGTTTTTTTACTGACTCTAACGTGTGACATGACTTGATACACTCGTTCACCTCTACTGAACTCTTGAGGCACTCTAACGCAGCGCCTCCGGAATACCATTCACCGATTTTCTTGCGCGGAACATCAAATAAATGTTTTGTTCCCTCTCTCCACACGCAAGACTATCGTCTTTTGACGACATTTGCAGATTACGTGCAGATAAGGGGCGATTTTTTGACATGCTCCAGCTTGTCGCTGAACGATTCTGCGTAAGTTGATGCCGGCTCCTGGTGCCAGGCTAGCGCGACAGAGACGGCGGCTTTCCCCTTTTTCTTTTTTTTTTCTTCTTGTGCCTGCTCTTACCGGCCCTAGGTGTTACTACCGTGCCGCGTGACTCTCAGGGTATTTTTTATTGCTGGGCTCCATGTAGACAGGATTTTAGTCAGTACGCAGAGTGCGCCGCCTTTTATGCCGTTCGTTATCCGGCACCTGACTGAGAGTGTACAACTGGGATTGGGTACCTAGTTAATCCACTTTTCAGCAATAGGGTACGACTACATACGTCTTCTTCTGTGCGTCTCTTTTACACCTCTGGCGCTTGGCATTCCGCTTGATTGATTGATTGATATGTGGGGTTAAACGTCCCAAAACCACCATATGAATATGAGAGACGTTGTAGGGGAGGGCTCCGGAAATTTGAACCACCTTGGGTTCTTTCGCGTGCACCCAAATCTGAGCACACGGGCTTACATTTACGACTCTATCGGAAATGCAAGTCTCAGCTTCTAAAGCAAAAGTTCACAGAATCATGTCACGATGGCCTTAAGGTAACACTCATCCTAAAACATTTCGAACAACGTGTTAAAAGTCCTATTTACAGCGTGGTGTCCCCGCTTATATAATGAAGATACAAGTTACATGACAGCAATAGCACGTTTCACAGCCTTATAACAGGTGATACGACAGATGATAAAAATACAAAAGGACATGCACACAGTCTGCAAAGTGAAAAAAAAATTTGAGTCTCCAACAAAACCACTAGGTTTCATTACACAAAATGAACTTAAAAATGCAGCTATTTACGTAACAATGAGAGTGGAAACATGCTTACGCATTTGCCACTTCTAGCTATGCAGAAGGCTACCTATATTTCCTTTTCCAGTTTGTTTTAGGCTGGTACAGAATTTGTCTTTCCTTTGGTTTCGGCGAAGATCCACCTCACCTACAGCGCAAATGCAAATGGCCATCCATGTGAAACCGACTGGCAAGTCTGTGCGCCTTACGCCCTTTCAATTAAGCAGCTACCGGTCTGCCATATGTAGAAATGGCCGGAAGACAGAAGCTCCTTAAGGCAGGGGTCTGTCCATCCCTTGTATGTATGTATGTATGTATGTATGTATGTATGTATGTATGTATGTATGTATGTATGTATGTATGTATGTATGTATGTATGTATGTATGTATGTATGTATGTATGTATGTATGTATGTATGTATGTATGTATGTATGTATGTATGTATGTATGTATGTATGTAGCCACTGGTGGCAAATGCGCACTCTAGAGCAGGTATGTGCCACAGGGGATACCTGTGCCGCAGGTGGTACTTGGAGTGTTCACTAGATGGACGCACGGACGGACAGACTAGCAGGCGAACGGATAGTTGGACATATGTGCGGACGACGATGGATGGTCGCACGGATGGATGGAAGCAATGATGAACGAACGGACGCAAGCACGGACGGGCTGACAGACGCTTCGCCCCACTTATCATCATTCACTGCGTAGATATGATGTGGTTTTTGTTTTTTTTTACAATGTGCGACACGGAATGGATGTAAAGCATAACATGCGCTGGTTTCCTTTCCTTTGCATTCCGACTGCATTTACCATTATATTTGCCGCGCCGACAGAGGCTGGTCGCGCCTGGCGTCAGATTATAGAGTACTCTCGTTTTGCTAGCGTAGTGTCGCTGTGCCCAGCGTGTGCGCGCGCATCAACGCTACATTGGAGTATAATGGGCCCTTCATGATTCGCAGGCGGCCGTTTTTGTAGCTCCACATATAATAAATTTGGTGTTACGTGACGTGAATGAATGACAAAATATATGACTGGTACGAACATGATAAATCCGCCACGCGTGTCATGTAAAAACATGACAACATACCACGCTCATAGCGTGCTCACGGCCGTTTAGCAAGCTCCACATATACTAAATTTGGTATCACGAGACGAGAATAGACGACGGAGGTACACAACACATTTAAACATCATAATCGTGACACAGAAGTCATGTACGGCATCAATTACCTCCACCTCGTAACATTGTGCTGATTTTACATATCAGCCAACCTCATTCGTGCTTCGCATATCACCGATTCCCACTGTACGTGGGACCCGCCAATTTTTGTTAGCCCGAATTGTACACTTTCTTAGTTACTGGTGTGTAGTACATCCAACAGACGTGGTTACACGTAAAGACATAGGACACAGATAAAAAAATTCGAGGCTGCTGCTAACTGGCTTTTTGTGTGTGAATCTAAGATCTTTAGAATAAAAAAAGAAGAAGATATGAATACTGCTTTCCAACTCGACACTGGAAAATGCATGCCACCATGAGATCCAAAAATGACTAGTGCTCACGGGGGGACGCTTGATTAATGCCAGCTGCCCCTAAGATGTGGTGTTAAGCTCGTGTGAACGGCTACTGCGAAGCGTGAAATGTAATGGTAAACGTAGCTAGAATGCAACAAAAAAAAACCACTGCATGCGATTACCTGCAACTATCACGTGTCACACTATGTGAGAAAAGTTGAGAACCGCAATTGGGTTAAAACTTTTTTTCTGATGCAAGTTGATGAAAGTTTCTGCAAGAATGCATGTGCACCACGGTAAGCGGCACGTTCATTTCTCTGTTGAGTTTATAACAGGCGTTATTTACAAAGCACTCCTTTCTTGTGGGCATTGTTACATAGAACACTGCTTTAGCTAAAGAGCCAGGGAGAGAATAATAATCGTTTGCTTTTACACACATGAGCTCTTGGATTTCCTCTGTAGGGGATCGAATGTACACCGAATCAAAGGGCATTGTTACATAGAACACTGTTTTAGCTACAGAGCCATCGAGAGAATAATAATCATGTGCTTTTACACAGATGAGCTCTTGGATTTCCTCTGTAGGCGATGCGAATGTACACCGAACGAAAGGAAGTGAGAGACTAATTCTGTACAAGACTGATGAGAAAATGAAAACAAAAATGATGGAAGCCTTTGTAATAGCTAGAAATAAAAAAAATGCGCAAGCATTCCTTCAGTGACCTCGCATCCGAAGGAGCTGCATTTTTTAGACAATTTGTAATAAAAATTTCTCTTTTTGTTGGACATTTCATCTTATTCATTGTAAAAGAACTTGTTGTTGGGCTAGTTGGTACATCATTTCTAAAAGTTCATTCGAGCGCGAAAACACGACACGATCACTCACACACGCACACACCCATGCATTAAACACACACAGCGCTGTGTGTGTTTGATGCATGGGTATGTGTGTGTGTGTGAGTGATTGTGTCACGTTTTCGTGATCGAATGAACTTTTAAAAATCATTTTATTCAGTTTGCAGTCTGTGGACAAGCCTTTGCCGACCACTTTTATATTTCATATCTATAAGAACCTTTTGGCGTTTGAACTAGATTTTCGATACGTTTGGTGTCATTTTCGTTGCATTAGCACGTGTCATATTGATGTCTATTCTTAGTGAGCTGCTGCGGCCTTCCGTTTTGTTAATTGTTGGGGTTTAACGTGGGAAATGAATGTGAGAGACGCCGTAGTGAGGGCTGCAAAAATTTATACTACCTGGTATCCTGTAATGTGCATTTAAATTTAGGCACAGGGGCCTCAATAATTTTCGCCTCCATTGAAAATGTCGCCGCCGCAACTGGCATTCGCACCCGCAATCTGTGGGCCAAAGGTGGAGTGCCTTAGCCACTAGACCACCGTGACGGGTCACGCGTTCTGTATTCCAGTTGAAGTATGCGCCAATTTTGTGAACTTTATTTCATCCTGGTTTTAGAGACGAAGCTCCTTACAGCGGCACCCGTTCGTCTCTCGTAGTCGTAGTCGTAATCGTAGTGAGTAACCAGTCTTACGCTTTCTCCTCCGAGGTGGTCCTGGTGGGAGATTTATCCTGCGCGTTGCTGAACAATAAAAAAAAGTTGCAGCGTACGCGTTAACTAAAAGCCGAATTTTTCTCTCTGTCATTCCCCATTAGGAGCCATTGGCATGTTCCAGTAGAAAACGTTAGTCGAAGTAGAAGTGTTAGAAGCCGACTTATGCTGTCTCTCATTCCTAGTAGCAGCCATTGTTTACCTCCAAAGTATGGCCTGGTGAGATTTCTCCTGTGCGTGAATAAACAATAAAAAAAATTTGTTCAAAACACCGCTGATTGATGAAATGAACCAACGAAAAACGCCAGATGTTTTCTAAAAGCAAAACGAAAAGACGCCACATGTTTCTAAAGCAAAACAAAAAGAAGACGCCAGCTGCTTAACGAAAGACGCCAGGTGTTTTCTAAAGCAATGGTTTTATATTCAAAACCATAACATTACAGGCTTGTAGTTGCGATGCTCGTTGCCGTCGGTGCGTGCTCGTATGGATAAGGATGCCGAAAGGCGGGCGCGCAGGGAGCGGTGGCGCGTGCTCACAGACTGGACCCTGAATGAGAACACGCGAGGCAGAAGCGCGCCGGGAAGCGGCGCGACGTCACCGCCAAGATCGTGCTGTACGAAAACAAGAAGCCACATCAGCCAGGCAGCGTCGGCAAGATCCCGTCGTACGTGAACAAGAAGCTGCAGCGGCATGTCAGCGTCGGGAACGAGAGGCCACATGAGCAAGGCAGCGTCGGCAAGATTCTGCTGTATGGGAACAGGAAGCCACATCAGCAAGGCAGAGTTAGCAAGATCCCACCGTACGTGAACAAGAAGCTGCAGCGACACGTCAGCGTTCGCAAGATCCTGCTGTACGGGAACAAGAAGCCATATCAGCAAGGCAGCGTTGGAAAGATCCTGCCGTACGTGAACAAGAAGCTGCAGCGGCACGTCAGCGTCGGCAAGATCCTTCCGTATGGGAACGAGAGGCCACATCAGCAAGGCAGTGTCGACAAGATTCCGCCGTACGTGAACAAGAAGCTGCAGCGGCACGTCAGCGTTGGGAACGAGAGGTCACATCAGCAAGGCAGCGTCGGCAAGATCCTGCTGTATGGGAACAAGAAGCCACATCAGCAAGGCAGAGTCAGCAAGATCCCGCCGTACGTGAACAAGAAGCTGGAGCGGCACGTCAGCGTTGGCAAGATCCTGCTGTACGGGAACAAGAAGCCACATCAACAAGGCAGCGTCGGCAAGATCCCACCATACGTGAACAAGAAGCTGCAGCGGCACGTCAGCGTCGGCAGGATCCTTCCGTACGGGAACGAGAGGCCGAGGCAGCACGTCAACGTCGGGAAGCAGATCTTGAAAACGTTCGACAATGGGAAGCGGCGAGGAAGTGCGGATATCGCCAGGCGAATTAACGGAAGAAAGTTTCATGGTATTACTTCCAGGAGCTTCGCCCAATCTCATCATCATTTAGTTTGTGGATCTGCCGTCAATTTTTTTTCGCCCAGCCGAAATAGTTGTTCGTAGACTTCTAATTACAAAACAAAGGTAAATATTGTACCTGTGTCTATGGTAGCAGCAACACATGGTGCTTCAACCAGCATCGAATTATTGACTAGTGCATGCACTTGCGTAATCATCATTCTTTCTGGCCTTTTTCAGCTTCTTTGCCTTTTTAAGCACAGCTGTTGAAGTCGAGACTCAAGTATCACAGTCATCCACTGCGCTACCCGACAAAAAATGAACATGTTCACACACAACAGTAAACAAACTCCAAAATAGTAGTAGTAGTAGTAGTACTTTTATTTACAGTAAGCTGGATACAGAGCTCACTGCTGGGGCAAAGGGCTAAAGGCGAACAGCCTGACAAAGGCCCTTATCTCTCCGCAGTCCGTGACAGTGCAAAGCTTAGCCATTAGCACTGACAAACAATATATATATTCAATACATTCGTTTCAAGCAACCTGCAATTGTACACACAGAATTCAAACATAAGTAGCATAAGAAGTTTACATAACACATTTTAGGAATTAGAGGTCACTCTCGTAAAAATTCATACTAAACGATATCAATGAAACAACTCAAAAACAGACACAAAATACATTCGGATACAATGAATTGCGCTGTATACACTCGTAAAATTGACATAGAAGTTTATGAACAATTTAGGCATTTGCAGAGGCATGAGACTCCATTACGTAGTTTCGATAGTGTAGACCGGTGGTTATGAATAAGTTCTTTATTTGTTTCTTGAAAGTCGCACTACTAGCCCTAAAGTTCAATTGATCTGCAAGGGTATTTGAAACCTGAGGTACCTGGTAAGCAACGCTTGGTTTTCCATATTTCGTTCTTGTTCTAGGAGCTGGTTTCTTTTGTTCTCGCAGACTGTAGTGTGGTCTTTCAGTGCAACTTTCTTCATATAGATTAGTCTTTTGTATTACCTTAAGCAATTTAAAATGATATAATTGATCAATTCTGAGTATGGAATGTTTAATGAATAGTGGAGCAGTGCACTATAGTGCACTATAGTGCTTCATAAAGAAAGCAACAGAATACTAATCAAGAAGGGTGTAGGACAGGGGGACACAATTTCCCCAATGCTTTTTACCGCTTGCTTACAGGAGGTTTTCACAATACTAGAATGGGAACACTTAGGTATAAGAGTTAATGGAGAATACCTTAGCAACCTGCTCGTCGCCAATGACATTGCATTTTTGAGTAACACAGGGGACGAACTGCAACTCATGATTACGGAGTTAGACAAGGAGGGCAGAAAGGTGGGTCTTAAAATTATTCTGCAGAAAACGAAAGTAATGTACAACAACCTCGGAAAGGAGCAGCGCTTCGAGATAGGTAATAGTGCACTTGAAGTTGTAAAAGACTATGTCTACTTAAGGAAGGTAATAACCGCAGAGCCGGACCACGAGATTGAAGTAACTAGAAGAATAAGAATGGGGTGGAGCCTATACGGCAAGCACTCTCAAAATATGACAGGTAGATTGCCACTATACCTCAAGAGGAACGTATATAACAGCTGTATCTTGCCGGTACTTAGCTACGGAGCAGAAACCTGGAGACTTACAAAGAGGGTTAAGCCTTAATTGAGGACTACGCAGCGAGCAATGGAAAGAAAAATGGTAGGTGTAACCTTAAGAGACAAGAAGGGAGCAGAGTGGATCAGGGGACAAACAGGGATTAATGGTATCATAGTTGAAAGAAAGAAGAGGAAACGGACATGGGCCGGGCATGTTGCGCGTAGACAGGATAACCGCTGGTCATTAAGGGTAACTAACTGGATTCCCAGAGAAGGGAAGCGGGATAGGGCGAGACAGAAGTTTAGGTGGGTAGATGAGATTAAGAAGTTTGCGGGTATAAATTGGCAGCAGCAAGCACAGGATCGAGTTAACTGGCGAAATATGGGAGAGGCCTTTGTCCTGCAGTGGACGTAGACAGGTTGATGATGATGATGATGAGCAGTGCGCAAGTCTTGTAGATTACCCCTGTATTTTTCGAAGCAGCGCAATATTTTCTTTTGTATAGTTATTAACTTATGGTAATTCCCTTGTGATGTCAATCCCAGACTAACATCCCATAAGTTACTTTAGAATGGAAAAGTGCATAGTACATAATTATTTTTAACCTCAATGTGATTAAGCGCATTGTTCTAAAAAAACAACCAACTATTCGCGCTAATGCGGTGATCAGATGATTTACATGTGTGTTCCAGTTTAATTCCTCCAGAAACCATACACCAAGAAACTTTTGTTCCTTTACATGTGCGATGCGATTTCCTTCAAATTTTACAGCTATGTTACTAATAGGTTTGTTTATAGGTCGGAATATCATATAGGTTGTTTTTTCTGCATTCAAGCGCAGTCAATTTTGCCCTAACCAATTTGAAAGATTGCTTAGATAATTATTTACACTGACCTCAAGTGATATTAGATTGTCTGATAAAATAAAACATTCGTATCGTCAGCGCACTATATAAGTTCAGAAGAATGAGTTATATCAACAATATCATTTATATAGGCAAGGAACAATAATGGCCCCAGTATAGACCCTTGGGGGACTCCTTGGTTTAATTTTATCTTTGCAGAAATAGTGTTATTCAGTTGTACATATTGATAACGATCTTCAAGGTAACTTTTAAACAGTTCTAATGCAACTCCACGCACCCCATAACTTGATAATTTATGTATCAATCATTTCAATTGTATGGAGTCAAATGCCTTTTGAAGATCGAGGAAGAGCCCAAGAGTATATTTTTTGTTTTCCATATTTTCGATTATCTTATCTTTGATATACATTAGAGCTTGTTCTGTTGATTTATTTTTTTGAAAACCATACTGGCTTTTTGTTATTATTTGATGCTCACCAAAAAAGGATGCAAGTCTATCATAAATAACCCCTTCAAATATTTTTGATATTGTTGGAAGCACGGATATAGGTCGATAGTTCGCTAAAGTATTGATATCACCACCTTTATGTACTGCAGTGACTTTTGCCACTTTTAACTGCTCTGGAAATACACCGTTAGTGAGGGTGAGGTTGATAATATAGGCCAAGACATTAGATATCAATGGTGACATCATTTTTACCTCATCAGAACTTATCTCATCAATCCCTGATGCAACATTGTTTTGAAGTTTTCTGATTAGTCTTTCTACATCAACCAGATCTGTGGGTGCGAGAAAAATAGAATACGGCAAAGGAGACTTATCAGGAGTTGGAGCATTATCTCGCTTTTCATCCGTTAAAATAAAGGAACCCGCATTTATGAAATGTTCATTCATGACATTGGCCAACTTTTCACCACTGAAAATCTGACCATTAATTGTTAGGTCCTGTGTCGTATTACAACCCTTATTTTTGTTCGTAAGCCAATTTATGACCTCCTATAGCTTCCTCTGGTCATTGTAAATGCTTTCAAATAATTTTTCATAGTAGTTGTGTTTAGCCTTCCGTATTTCTGAATTTAAAAACGTTTCTGTATTTCTTGTACTCAGATAAGGCGTCTGTTTTCCGCGAACGGATAAAATCATGATACAATTTATTCTTTATTTTTATGCGCCGGTAAAGATCACGAGTTATCCAAGGCTTTCTGCATTTCTTATTTCGGCCACGTGAGCGCTTCTGAAGTGGAAATGCCGCATCATAGCTAGCACTCAATAATATCATGAATGTGTTATAAGCATCATCAGGATTTTCTTGTCTATAAACAAAGTTCCAATCTATGTTCTGAACTAGCCGAGAAAAATGTTCCTGAGTTTTGCTGTTTTTTTTTGGTGGAAAGATGTCGCTATTTTCTGACCAATTTGAGAAGTAAATCGTGAAAGAAAGAAGATGGGAATATGATCACTTAAGTCATACGCAAATACCCCGGATTTTATATTCTGTGAACCTAAATTTGAGGTGCATATATCAAGGAGCGTAGCACTTGTTGATGTAATCCTAGTAGGTGAACGTATAAAATTTGTACTTCAATATGTAAGTAAGAGCGTTTCAAAATCTTTGGCATAAGGTTCATTGGAACAGAGGTCAATGTTTATGTCACCCATGACTATGCAAAGAGTATTCCCGCGAACAGTTGATAACACAACAATAAGAAACTCAATAAATTTCTTTTTGTGGCCATGTGGTGGCCTATATACACCAATTACTATGAATGGGCCAACACACATTGTAATGCATTCAACATCATCGTTCATAACAGTATACTTATCAAGCAGTTCACTCGAAAGCGTATCCTTAAAATAAATAGCAAGACCTCCACCTTTTTGCTGGTTACGAAAGAGAAGTTCATGACTATAGCCTGGAAAGAACGGCGCATCTTCCTTATAAGTAATCTATGTCTCGCAGAAAACTAGCACATCAATTCCGATAGCTATAGACCATATAAAATTAGCAAGGTCATCGACCTTTCTTTTTATGCTTCTACAATTTATATGCAATGCTTTAAACAAGCCTTTTCCGGACTAAAATACCATATTAAAGTCTTCAACACTGTAATACTTTTGCTTATTTAGAAGATCAGTCATATTTCTAATTTTCGCCAGGTTTGTCTCATCCGCAATGTGTATCGTTCATGATCCTTCATCTTTGCGTGCAAGGACTTTACCACGGATGTCCAGACAAATTTCCATGCGGCTTCTTTCTCTTTTTTTGTATTGCCGCTGCAAGCAATGCCTTGCCCTTCTGGGTCAAATACTCATTTACAAAAATGGGCGTTTCTTTGTCATCAATAAGCATAGAACTATCGAGCCCCTTCTTTCTACATTTCGCCAGTATGTCGTCACATTTTCTTCTTTTTACAAAGCGAACGATTATTTTCTTCACACCAGGCTTAAGAGTGGGAATCTAGTCGCATGTGTCAATATCAGACAGATCAACTGCCGTGCCGACAGCTTCGCTTATCTTTCTTACAACATCCACTGAATATTTCCCGGCCGGCGCACCCTTTATCTCAAGATTGTTTAGGCGCTGATACTGTTCAAGCTCATCGCATTTTTGTGACAGTTTCTTATTTTCCGCTTTAAATTCCATGTTTTGTCTTATGAACTCTTGCATTAAAGCTCTCATATTTTTAATATCAGTGGCCATATCTTTCACCTCACTGCAGGTGTCAGAGCAAAAGGCTATGCTGTCTTCAATTTCCCGAATCTCACTTCTAAAATCGCGTTTGAAATTTTCAAATGCCTTCGACAGCTCTTCTAAATCTTTTACCTGTGCTGCGTCCTTTTCCGCGTCTTTGCCCGCAATATTTGCGGAATCCTTCCCCATAGCAAAGCAAGAACACTTCACTCAAAGCAAATACACTTTCCGTTGTGTTCGGCAGCATGGCACAGGCACAGGAGCAGACTTAGACGTGAGTAACACCGTTTCTCAACTGCGAAAGCAGAAGATTTAATACGTTCCGTCCGGTTCGTGCACTGCCGCCGAACTGCGTGGTCCACTCGGCGATGCCGTCTTTTTCAGCGTTTTCCAGGTCCAGGTCACGTGAAACGTCCAGGTCACGTGAAACTCCAAGCGCAGGCACAGGACCACGATGACCAAAGTGTTGGCGACGCGTCCGTCTATCAAGCCGATAAGGGCGGTATCCGTGAGCCAAGTTGAAGCCAGCAAGCTGCGAAAGCAGAAGATTTGTTACGTTCCATCCAGTTCGTGCACTGCCGCCGAACTGCGTGATCCACTCGGCGATGCCGTCTTTTTAAGCGCTTTCCAGGTCCAGGTCACGTGAAACTCCAAGCGCAGGCGCAGGAACACGATGACCAAAGTGGTGGCGACGCGTCCGTCTATCAAGGCGATACGAGCGGTATCTGTGAGCCAAGTTGAAGCCAGCAAGCTGAGGAAGCAGAATATTTGTTACGTTCCGTCCGGTTCGTGCACTGCCGCCGAACTGCGTGGTCCACTCGGCGATGCCGTCTTTTAGATGCGGAGCATCTAATACTCGAGGCTTGTAGTGCGGCGCCGTCCGCAAGCTTCCTCCTCCTTCTTCCACCATCTGTGAATCCCTACCTCCTCTACACACCGCGCGCGCTTCACTCCCCCACCATCTGTGCACCCTTCCTCCTCTACACACCGCGTGCGCTTCTCCTCTTCACGAACATTCGCTAGCTGTATAATGTAGCGCGCATGCGCCGTCACGCTTCGAGAACATTGGCAGCTGACGCGCGTGCATGCGCCGTCGCGCTTCGAGAACATCGGCAGCTGACGCGCGTGCATGCGCCGTTGCGCTTCTCCCCCTTCTCGAACATTTGACAGCTGACGCGCGCATGCACCGTCACCCACCATCGGTGCCGCGCGCGCTTCTCCCCTTCGAGAACATTCTACCTTTCTCCTGATTCTCCAGTGGACGCGCATGCGCCGTCGCGCTTCGAGAACATTCAACAGCTGACAGTGCATGCGCCGTCGCGCTGTATATATACTCGAGGTCGGCGCTCGCTCGCTCAGTTGCCGCTCGTCGGTTGGTTTGTACGGCGCGTCGACGTCCAAGGTCGCGGTGAAATGAATTCCAACGAATCCACAACCACAACGATCGACATCCCTTCGACCAGCGCCGCCCTTTCGCATACGTGTGTACGTGTTCACTCATTTAACACCCCCTCCTACAACCACGTTAACTAATTTAGCCATCGACCCAAGTAAGTCGCACTTTAACACCCCGTTAACCAATTATATGCTCCGCATCCTCCTCAGTGTTCCCCCGAGGGAAGCTGCGGGCCATTTTTTTAAGCGTTTTCCAATTAGGTCCAGGACACGTGAAACGTCCAGGTCACGTGAAACTCCAAGTGCAGGCGCAGGACCACGATGACCAAAGTGGTGGCGACGCGTCCGTCTATCAAGGCGTTAAGGACGGTATCCGTGAGCCAAGTTGAAGCCAGCAAGCTGCCGAAGCAGAAGATTTCTTACGTTCCGTCCGGTTTGTGCACTGCCACCGAACTGCATGGTCCACTCGGTGATGCCGTCTATTTAAGCGTTTTCCAGGTCCAGGTCACGTGAAACTCCAAGCGCAGGCACAAGACCACGATGACTAAAGTGGTGGCGACGCGTCCGTCTATCAAGGCGATAAGGGCGGTATCCGTGAGCCAAGTTGAAGCCAGCAAGCTGCGAAAGCAGAAGATATGTTACGTTATGCCCGGTTCGTGCACTGCCGCCGAATTGCGTGGTCTACTCGGCGATGCCGTCTTTTTAAGCGCTTTCCAGGTGCAGGTCACGTGAAACATCCAGGTCACGTGAAACTCCAAGCACAGGCGCAGGACCAAGATGACCAAAGTGGTGGCGACGCGTCCGTCTATCAATGCGATAAGGGCGGTATCCGTGAGTCAAGTTGAAGCCAGAAAGCTGCGAAAGCAGAAGATTTGTCACGTTCGGTCCGGTTCGTGCTCAGCCCCTGAACTGCGTGGTCCACTCGGCGAGGCCGTCTTTTGAAGCGTTTTCCAATACGGTCCAGGGCACGTGAAACGTCCAGGTCACGTGAAACTACAAGCGCACGCAAAGGACCACGATGACCAAAGTGGTGGCAACGCGTCTGTCTACCAAGGCGATAAGGGCAGTATCCGTGAGCCAAGTTGAAGCCAGCAAGCTGCGAAAGCAGATGATTTGTTACGTTTCGTCCGGTTCGTGCACGGCCGCCGAACTGCGTGGTCCACTCGGCGATGCCGTCTTTTTAAGCGTTTTCCAGGTCCAGGTCACTTGAAACGTCCAGGTCACGTGAAACTCCAACCGCAGGCACAGGACCACGATGACCAAAGTGGCGGCGACGCGTCCGTCTATGAAGGCGATAAGGGCGGTGTCCGTGAGACAAGTTGAAGCCAGCAAGCTTCGAAAGCAGAAGATATGTTACGTTCCGTCCGGTTCGTGCACTGCCGCCGAACTGCGTGGTCCACTCGGCGATGCCGTCTTTTAGGGCGCTTTCCAGGTGCAGGTCACGTGAAACGTCCAGGTCACGTGAAACTCCAAGCGCAGGCGCAGGACCACGATGACCAAAGTGGTGTCGACGCGTTCGTCTATCAAGGCGATAAGGGCGGTATCCGTGAGTGAAGTTGAAGCCAGGAAGCTGCGAAAGTAGATTTGTCACGTACCGTCCGGTTCGTGCTCAGCCGCCGAACTGCGTGGTCCCCTCGGCGAGGCTGTCTTTTTAAGCGTTTTCCAATTAAGTCTAGGTCACGTGAAATTCCAAGCGCACGCACAGGACCACGATGACCAAAGCGGTGGCGACGCGTCCGTCTATCAAGGCGATAAGGGCAGTATCCGTGAGCCAAATTGAAGCCAGCAAGCTGCGAAAGCAGATTTGTTACGTTCCATTCGGTTCGTGCAGTGGCGCCAAACTGCGTGGTCCACCCGGCGATGCCGTCTTTTTAAGCGTTTTCCAGGTCCAGGTCACGTGAAACGTCCAGGTCACGTCAAACTCAAAGCGCAGGTGCAGGACCACGATGGCCAAAGTGGTGGCGACGCGTCCGTCTATCAAGGCGATAAGGGCGGTATCCGTGAGTCAAGTTGAAGCAAGGAAGCTGCGAAAGCAGATTTGTCACGTTCCGTCCGGTTCGTGCTCAGCCACCGAACTGCGTGGTCCACTCGGCGAGGCCATCGTTTTAAGCGTTTTCCAATTAAGTCCAGGTCACGTGAAACGTCCAGGTCACGTGAAACTCCAAGCGCACGCACAGGACCACGATGACCAAAGTGGTGGCAACGCGTCTGTCTATCAAGGCGATAAGGGCGGTATCCGTGAGCCAAGTTGAAGCCAGCAAGCTGCGAAAGCAGAAGATTTGTTACGTTTTGTCCGGTTTCAGCACTGCCGCCGAACTGCGTGGTTCACTCGGCGATGCCATCTTTTTAAGCGTTTTCCAGGTCCAGGTCACATGAAACGTCCAGGTCACGTGAAACTCCAAGCGCAGGCAAAGGACCACGATGACCAAAGTGGTGGCGATGCGTCCGTCTATCAAGGCGATAAGGGCGGTATCCGTGAGCCAAGTTGAAACCAGCAAGCTGCGAAAGCAGAAGATTTGTTACGTTCCGTCCGGCTCGTGCACTGCCGCCGAACTGCGTGGTCCACTCGGCGACGCCGTCTTTTTAAGCGCTTTCCCGGAGCAGGTTACGTGAAGCGTCCAGGTCACGAGAAACTCCAAGCGCACGCACAGGACCACGATGACCAAAGTGGTGGCGACGTGTCCGTCTATCAAGGCGATAAGGGCGGTATCCGTGAGACAAGTTGAAGCCAGCAAGCTTCGAAAGCAGAAGATATGTTACGTTCCGTCCGGTTCGTGCACTGCCGCCGAACTGCGTGGTCCACTCGGCGATGCCGTCTTTTTGAGCGCTTTCCAGGTGCAGGTCACGTGAAACGTCCAGGTCACGTGAAACTCCAAGCGCAGGCGCAGGACCACGATGGCCAAAGCGGTGGCGACGCGTCCGTCTATCAAGGCGATAAGGGCGGTATCCGTGAGTCAAGTTGAAGCCAGGAAGCTGCGAAAGCAGATTTGTCACGTTCCGTCCGGTTCGTGTTCAGCCGCCGAACTGCGTGGTCCACTCGGCGAGGCCGTCTTTTTCAGCGTTTTCCAATTAAGTCCAGGTCACGTGAAACGTCCAGGTCACGAGAAACTCCAAGCGCACGCACAGGACCACGATGACCAAACTGGTGGCAACGCGTCCGTCTATCAAGGCGATAAGGGCGGTATCCATGAGCCAAGTTGAAGCCAGCAAGCTGCGAAGGCAGAAGATTTGTTAAGTTCCGTCCAGTTCGTGCACTGCTGCCGAATTGCGTGGTCCACTCGGCGATGCCGTCTTTTTAAGCGCTTTCCAGGTGTAGGTCACGTGAAACGTCCAGGTCACGTGAAACTCCAAGCGCAGGCGCAGGACCACGATGACCAAAGTGGTGGCGACGCAGCCGTCTATCAAGGCGATAAGGGCGGTATCCGTGAGTCAAGTTGAAGCCAGGAAGCTGCGAAAGCAGAAGATTTGTCACGTTCCGTCCGGTTCGTGCTGAGCCGCCGAACTGCGTGGTCCACTCGGCGAGGCCGTCTTTTTAAGCGTTTTCCAATGAAGTCCAGGTCACGTGAAACGTCCAGGTCACGTGAAACTCCAAGCGCGCGCACAGGACCACGATGACCAAAGTGGTGGCGACGCGTCCGTCTATCAAGGCGATAAGGGCGGTATCCGTGAGCCAAATTGAAGACAGCAAGCTGTGAAAGCAGATTTGTTACGTTCTGTCCGGTTCGTGCACTGCCGCCGAACTGCGCGGTACACTCGGCGATGCCGTCTTTTTAAGCGTTTTCCAAGTCCAGGTCACGTGAAACGTCCAGGTCACGTGAAACTCTAAGCGCAGGCGCAAGACCACGACGACCAAAGTGGTGGCAACGTGTCCGTCTAACAAGGCGATAAGGGTGGTATCCGTGAGCCAAGTTGAAGCCAGCAAGCTGGGAAAGCAGAAGATTTGTTACGTTTCGTCCGGTTTGTGCACTGCCGCCGAACTGCGTCGTCCAATCGGCGATGCCGTCTTTTTAACCGTTTTCCAGGTCCAGGTCACGTGAAACACGTCCAGGTCACGTGAAACGCCAAGCGCAGGCGCAGGACCACGATGACCAAAATGGTGGCGACGCATTAGTTTATCAAGGCAATAAGGGCGGTATCCGTGAGCCAAGTTGAAGCCAGCAAGGTGCGAAAGCAGATTTGTTACGTTCCATCTGGTTCGTGCACTGCCGCCAAACTGCGTGGTCCACTCGGCGATGCCGTCTTTTCAAGCGTTTTCTATTTAAGTGCATGTCACGTGAAACGTCCAGGTCACGTGAAAATACAAGCGCAGACGCAGGACCACGATGACCAAAGTTGTGGCGACGCGTCCGTCTATCAAGGCGATAAGGGATGTATCCGTGAGCCAAGTTGAAGCCAGCAAGCTGCGAAAGCAAAAGATTTGTAATGTTCAGTCCGGTTCGTGCTCAGCTGCCGAACTGCGTGGTCCACTTGGCGATGCCGTCTTATTAAATGTTTTCCAATTAAGTCCAGGTCACGTGAAACGTCCTGGTCACATGAAACTAAGTACAGGCGCAGGACCACGATGACCAAAGTGGTGGCGACGTGTCCGTCTATCAAGGCGATAAGGGCGGTATCCGTGAGCCAAGTTGAAGCCAGCAAGCTGCGAAAGCAGATTTGTTACGTTCCGTTCAGTTCGTGCGCTGCCGCCGATCTGCATTTAAGGCCGCAAGCACTAAGTTTACGCAAACCCATGAGCTTTCTATTATTCCTGTGATGGCTAAACACATAGCCAGTCAGAGTTTCATGCATCAAATGCCGCGGGTGACACTCTGAAAATAAGGATGCAAAGCTGCCCAATACGTGCATCATATACGGCGGCAGTTTACAGGTGGTCGTAGCTTTTGCCTGACGTAACTGGGCCGGCCAACGTAATATGCTAATATTATTTGTGTTTCTTGCCTAAGCGCCTCAATATGATAATGATGGACGCCAGAGTGAAGGTCTTCGGAAAGTTCAAGCAACTGGCGTTCCTTATCGTGTGCAGACATCACGCAGTACATGTAACTCTACCGTTCCGCCCCGGCCACAATGGGACCTTGGTTGCTGGGGACGTCACCCAAATCGCTTTGAGTGAACTGTTGATTACCCTTCGCTGATCCACAGTGTCAGGCAGGTGTTTGCAGCTAATGAGGTAGCTAGAAAACTTTTTCGGAAGGGCGGGGGGGGGGTTCTAAGCACTATTCAGGCATGGTGGTGAGTGCGTTCATGCACTGTGCCGTGTCGCATTTTGGCGGACAGAAATTAGGCGCCTTTCCTTCTTAAATAACTACTACTACCACAACCACAGTCTTAATGCGTGCTGTTGATATAACACACAATATTGAAACAGATTTGGTTGGAGAGTTACAATTCACAACTTGCATCTCCCCGCTGCGGCTACGTCACTTCGAAGAAGCAGAAATCCGCAGTGTAATCATGCAAAGATAAATATCAATCCTAGAATATTATCGAATATATCTAGTGAACGTATACACTCTGTCAAGAACAACGAATTGTTACCTGGATGTGGCGGCACTTCACTTTTGTATCAAAACAAAGCACCCTAACGGCCCTTTTATTTTTCGCTAAATGCACGTTACCTTAAATGATGACTAGCTCAAAGATAACATGAGCAGTTGAGTGAAACGATCTGCGATGCAAAAAGGCTGTGCTGCAATGATTCAAGGTTACAGAGGCACACAAGCTATTACCTTTTTTTTACAAAATGGTGTAAATGATACATAAATATCCACGTTTTTACTGGATGGCTGTTCGCGCGTGCGCAATGTTCTAACATGCGGCCATGGCGAACAGACCCCAGTAGTCTACAGAACAGAGGGGAGTCGGCATGCATCGCAGAAGGAAGCGCAGGTATTTGCATCCTGTGTTCACGGTTACTAAGATCCTTCCAGACCATGGGGATGACGAGACAAGGTAGGTTTTCCAAGCTGTTTTTTTTTAACTTAGGTACCCGTACTACAGGACCTAGGACCCGACAAAAGTAGTTTGCGTAACCCGTATACTACGTTTTCTACTATATTGCGACGATAGCGCCACGACAACTACAAACAAACGCATGTCGTTACTGGAGAGTGTGGCGATTTGGGCTAGTTGGTATGACACGACGGTAGTTATACCGCGAGAACAGAACGACGACAAAGGGTTTGTCTTTTTCTTGTCCCTTTGTCGTTTTGTTCTCGTGCTATAATTATCGTCGTTACTCAGACTACGAAGAGTGGAAAATCCAGTGCCAATACTACCTTGAAGCGCGAGTTTGACATCAAGCCTTTGCCGAATAAAACTTAGCCACAGCATTGGCTAGCTTCTGCAGCACGCAAGTGGTAATGCTCGTGCTGTATTAAAGACGATAGTCTTGCTTGGAACCTTTGACGCAAAAATTTTGGTCTTTATGTCAGTCTGTACACCTGTTTGTTTGTCCGCCATTAACGGTACTCTGAATGTCACCAAAGTGATCAAACGATACTCCAAACGGCTGATTCCATCCGCAGCGCCCACCAATATTGCTCAAGATTCAGTGTTCATACTTGTGTGCTTGTGAATGAAAATGCAATTATTGCACATATCTGAGGCACCACAACGGCACTTCAATAATCTGTATTTGTGTTTCTTACTAGAACAAGCGTACATCAGAAAGTATAAAGATCGTAGCGTTTTCACGTTGCGCTGAGCGGGCAACGCTTGCACGAAAAGGCAAGTGTTTCCAACACTTTGCTAAGAAAAGGTGGTGACACCTACCCGTCGACTTGCATTTTACACCTTATCACCTCCGAGACAGGCTCTCGCTTAGGAGGTGACAAGGTGATATCGCTTCGTTTTCTAAGATACCTTTCAGATGATGCTCATGTCTCACGTGTGACGTGACTTGATGCGCTCGTTCACCTCCGCTGCGCACTCGAGGCACTCTAGCAGAGCCTCCAGAATAGCATTCACCAATTTTCTTGCACTGAGTATCAAATAAAAGTTTTGTTCATTCTCCCTAGACGCAAGAGTATCGTTTTTTGACGACATTCGCAGTGTAACATGCAGATTTAAGGCCATTTTTTGTTCCCGCATACCCAGAAACCCACGTGTACCTCTTATCAATTAATGTGGATTAGAGGTTGTTGTTGTGCTGGGATGCAGTAGTTGCTCAACTAGTTTTAACTGTTTAATATTGCAAATGTTACCGTACCATCAAATACATAAGGTCCATGAGTGGTCCTATTCTTTGTCGAACATGACCTCATATGACTGATGGGCGTTTGGTAATGCGAAATCTAATCTGACCCTATTTCAATTAGAGGCGCAATACGCACGATGTGAAATGCGACAGGTTGGAGCCCGCTGGAGCCAACAAAGTAGAAAATTGTTCAAAATTCTACGGATTGGTAATGTACAAGAACGTAAATCATATGCGGTGGTTTACTTCTCAAGCCCACATTATTCCTATGAGAGAAGCCGTACTTGAAGGCCCCGCAAAATTTGACCATTTTGTGTTTAACGTCCATTGACACTCCGCTGTGCCCACGCCTGTAACAGTTACCCTGGACTCAAATGAGACTGCCGTGGCCACGATCGAACCTGAGACTTTCGAGTCAGCAGCCGGGCACCCTGCGACTGCGGTGGATGACTGTGGTGAACGAACATGCAAGAATGAAATGAGGTCGATCACAAAGGGAAGAACTTAGCAAAATTGCTGAATTTTCCCTAATTCAACGAGTATACTGACCACGAGTATATAGATCCGGGGTGCCCACGCTGTGGTCATCCCAAATGTACCCTCCAACACATACTGTGGCAATGCCCTGCGTTGCGCGAGAGCAGCAAGTCTCCCTCTATGGAGGCGGACTGGACCTGTCTCCTCACAAGTCATGACAAAGGAGACCAGCTTAGGGCCATCCAGAGGGCCCACGACATAGCCGTGGAGTTTAACCTCCCCGTCCCGTCATGGGAGTGGCCCACCGGTGTTGCCCCCTAAGGGGGATTGAGCACCGCCTCCGGATATTAATAAAGTTCTTTGCCTGCTTGCCTGTCTCGACGTGACATAACCACGATATAGAGAGAGAAATAAATTTTATTATATTTATATGACACAGAGCTCCACCAAAGTAACGTCTTGGGAATGTTTGCTTATTCGGGGGTATTTAACGTCCACTCAGTATACTAGCTTCAAGTATCTCTCCTCTATCAAAATATGGCATGCACGACTAGACTTGAAGATGCGTCTTTCGGGTCAGCAGCCGAGCATCGAAACCACTGCACCACTGCAGCGGCTCTAATAAAAGAATTATTCTTTAATAAACCGAGTTTGTTTTCATCTTTCTTCCTCGGCTCTTTTCTGCAGCTGTTGGACGTTTGGTGGTTTCATGCATGTTCATGGACACACGATATTTGGACCGAGTACTACTACGAGCGTTGGTTCCGCGAATGAGAGCGCAAAAAGCAACACTGCTGGCTGAGCATATTGTTTGCCTAATTCGACATTAAAAATGTGATCGCGCCACGGATCGCCTAGGAGTAACTTGCACCATGTGCAGCACGCCGAAACCCGCAAATGATGTGCTGTCGTCACATTAGCGCTCGGCTTTTTTCATTGTCTTCACAGCGACTACAGAAGTGACGCCTTTCACCGTCCGCGTCGTTTCGAGGTGCGCGCCGTTGAAACGAGCGAAAGGGCAGGCTGCCGGGGGATATGGGACGATCGTGCGCAGTACGCGCTCCCGGACAGAGCCGTGCAGCCGCCAGAAGGCGCAGTAACGCGCTTCAGCACGCACTCCCGTGGTCTCTAAAATTATGCACTCGACTGTACTTACTGAATAAATTAAAGAATAGATTAAATGAAGAGGGTGAAGAACGTGGGGCGGGCCGCTAGAGATATTGGGGAGCCGCAGGCGACCCGTGGACCACTTGTTTGAGACCCCTGTTTAAGGCAGTGGCTGATGAACATTAAGTATTACCTGAAGCTTTAGTTAGCAATTTTCTTTGACTTAGGCACTCATGTTCTGTCAGGACTTTGATGTATTATTATTTAGCTTCATACGAGAAGAGCCATTGGCACCTATTGGCCGGCTTTTTTGAGTCGGCCAGTTGAACTTTTACACTCTGTTCATTATGTGCCCTCACGGTTTTTACCTAGTGTATAGTGAAGAAATAAATTTAAGACAGTGAGGAGTTCTCAAAGTGGCCTTCAAGAGCTTCATAACGTACTTGTTCACCAACAAGATGGCCTTGATGACGTAAAAAAGTGTTATCACGTCGCACTTCACGTGCTTCATCATAGTAACGATGTCGCAAGTGTTTTATTAACTTCTGTTCGTCAAAAACAAAGCACTTCCAAGCAGTATATTAACAATAAGGTGCTGCGTCATATTCCTCGCATGTGCCATGGAGTTAACTGACGTGACGGTTTCAGTGACGTCAGTGCATGCTATCTACAGGGCCCCGTTTGTAACGGCTTGTTAATCCCTAGCCTGCATGCCCTGACTTCATAGGTGGACATTTAGTCTGTGCCCCAAGAAAAGGAACGTTGGGGGGGTATAACATAAGCACTTTAAAGCTACATAGAACGATTACTTCAAGTCGAATAGTGAATCGCCTACTGCGAAAACATTCCTTTTTCTACTTCGCAAAGTATCCGCTACGCATCCGCAATAAAACTCGAACATCTGCACATATGGGCTTTATTTGGTGGTGCCGTCACTCATTATCATGATTTAAAATGCAGGTGTGATGTGTCACCCGTAGGCCTTTCCAACCAGACTAGATGGGCAATTAGGTGGTTTTGATGTTCGGTGAAATTCGACGCTCATGCCGTGTGAAATTGCATGCGTTAGAGGATGCTCTTCGAACTACATTGTGCGGTTTGTTTCCTAAGCACTTTAAAGAAGTGGCGTAGTCATTTGCATTTTTTGCAGAATGCCCATTTTCAGCTCCTAATACAGCGGAAGGTTTATTTAACTTGACTTGACCGCGATTTCTCGCTCTAGCAATACTCCCCTTTTTTGCTCAAGAGCAACGACACCGACACCGCAAGTTTTACGAAAAGAACTCTTTGAGGTCATCGCTTTACTATCATTTTTTTCATTTCATAGTGATCCAACAAAAGCTGCTTGATGCTTCTGGGACTAAATTATTTCAGCAAGTATAACTTGGTTTTAAAGTCACCTTAACGTCCGGGAAACTGCGCCAATCACTCAGAAATATTTCTGTCTCAAAGGCTACGCCCATACTGCGGTCTTTGAAACCATTTAGATTCTTTCACAATTGTATCTTACCACGTTGAACATATTTGCCATTTAGGAAGCTATAATATGTTTATTCAAAACATACACTGCCCATAATTAGTACATTGGTAGCAGTGAGCTATGGAATATCTTAGCCAGAATAAGTGTTTTGTCACAATAGGAGCCTTGCGGATACAGTAGAATGACGACTCAGTGTGGTATAAAATTAAATAGAACACACAAGAAAGATGTCATGATTCTTGTGTTTGTCATTTATTTTCTTGCGATCATAAGGCTCAGCTAGTAATACATGAAGAACTTGCTGAACTTTACAGAGCCATAGCACCCAGGATCAAATCAAAGGTATTTGCTTAATTATCATTTAAGCACCATCTTCAGACGTGTGCACAGCGAGGTTTGTGCGGAATATCAGGTGGAGTCGCACCACTGACATGGGGCGCTGTGTTTTTCGGCAAATACGTTCTTAAATACTTCTTGATCATGACTAGGCCTTATTGCACACAAACCAAGCAGCCTCTAAATAAATTGTTCCTAATTTTACGATTCGGAACGCATAAACAAGAGTAGTGTTCTGGTGCCCTATAATTATCCGCTTGTCCGACCTTTCCCCTAGTTCTTTTCGTGAAAGATGAGCGAAACTGACGCAAATACAAGACTGCAGTGCTACTTGCACGAATGTTTATATACAGATAAAGAATATTATTTTGAATCAAAATAGCCCTTTCACAACATCCGTGAGGAAGTGTGAAGGCCGATAGAGAAAGTGTGCAGTGGGGAGCAGATAGTTTGGCGACAATTGCACCATTACGGCATCTGTTACACGAAAGTGTGCTGGTTGTGCTACTGCAACAGTGAAATTGCGCAATCACATTCGCTTCAGCAGGTTCTTTAATGTGCGAAACACCCTTGAGGCCTCAACGTGTTGGCGTTTAATGTCTTAACGATGTGTCATATAGCAACGCTTCATTATAAACAAGTAACCCACCCAGCACACATTACTGAGGCGGTGTTTACTTTTACCGTGGCAGTCAAAAGCTGTTGTGGCGAATGTGGGGGACAATCAGCCAATATCTGGAGAGTCTTTGATTTTGGCCGGCCGCCTTGGGCCAATATTGTCGAAGTTCAGCCACCACAATTTATACCGGCTCCACTGGACCACATTGTGAATTTTTCTACCAATGACGGCCATAGAATGGACTTTAGATGCCACACCGACACAAATATGTCACTTTTGGGCTGGTATCGTCCGAGCTAGTTGCTTTCAAAAATATATATTTGCCAGTCTTTCCGTTCTTCAGATTTTGCCAGTTCAGTCGCGGTTTTTTCTGCCGAAGTTGAATCTGCTTTCCTTCCCATATTCGTTCGAATAAATAATTAGCATGTTAGTAGGCCAATGATGAACTGTAGTTTACTTTATATTTTTTATCTATATGAAGCTATATAGTAATCACCATCTATGCGCATTTCATTGTCGCAAAACAACGCGAGCGTAATTCTAAACACTTTCCTTCGTCTTTTTTTCTGTCTCTCGTAAATATAGAATACATGCACGTAATAAGGATAGATATTTGAATACATTAGAAGCCTTGACACTAGCGAAGACAATAATAGATTACCGGTATCTTTTCTTGCTGCCTGATTCAGGCGCTCCCTGTAGAATGCCAGAGCCGCTACGTCCAACTCCAGGCACAGCAAATTGCCGTGTATACAGATTTTTAAATGCGAAGCATTTCTTAGCGAACTTCGGCGACTTTGAGCATATCTATCTATCTATCTATCTAGTCATTTACGTTTGGGTGTCTAGTGGTCACCCCCTTGACTTGGGGTGAACCGAAATTTTATGGGAGGGTAAGATGATTTGACAAATATGACGCGCTAGTCAAGACATGACTATTGTCACAATCCCGTCACGTACGTCGTCAAACACTTGCCGTGAGACAGTGGCACATACTCACGGGCGGGTATGTGCCGCTGATAGGCGGTATGTGCCACAGGTGATTGACACTCGTATCTACCCAAGAACGACGAAAACACACATGGACAGTTTTAAAGGGTGAACGTTAAGCAATACCCCACATCGGTAGCGTCAACCAAACGAAGGCATAGAATAAAAGTCAGTGTTAAGAAAAACCTGAGTTTGGCAGCGTTGGCCCCCGACGAATGCAAATAATACATTTCATAATCCCAGCAGGAATCGAACCCAAGCATGCTGCGTGGCAGTCAAGCATTCTACCACAGAGATACACCAGGTCTCGGAACTTCTTTTCAAATAGACGCTAATCTTCGTGAAACGTCAATAGTGGTTGCAGTGTGCCTACCCAATTTTATAAACATTACATATGTACTCCTTTCACACAGCCGTCACATTGGGTTAACGTCAATTGTGATGACGTGCCATGTGCTAAAATTGATTTAGTAGCAGTGTCAAGGGCCAGCATCTTTGCGAGCACCAGCGCTTCATATCAGCTTCTGGTGTTCCTAAAACACATTTGCAGCTGCCATTATTGCGCAAGGAGAAAACTGGTTATATAAACATCTGCACTTATTAAACATATGTCTGTGCGTGCAACATTTGTACATATATTTAGCGTCATTCCATGACGTGTCCCTAAAAAATGCAACACGGTAACCTTCGCTCCGCGTACTTCACATAAAGTTGATTCTCAAGTACGTGAGAACTGGCGAATATTTTTCTTTTCCCGTTGTCTCCTTCTCATGACCACCTGAGCTGACTATCAAAATCACTTTATGACCCAGAAACGCTTTTCTCGAAATAAAAATTTGGATGGTGGTTCAGCTTCGCACTTAAGAATAGAACGCTGTAGTGTAATCGGGCATCGTGTGCAGTGCCTTTGCAATTTGTAGCCTGTATACCTTCCGTTCTTGGTACATACATCAATCCTGATGTAACGAAACGAGATGCATTAAACGTTTGAAGCTATCCTAGACTGCATACTGCAACTACGCTTGTTAGGCGCCCGCTATGCTATAATTATTACTTCTGCGAATAAGCGAAGGGCCCACTGCATGTCCATATTATTTGGTATGGGTACACAGAAAACACGAACACAGAGGAAATATGGAAGGAACAAGCTGACAACAGCCACCTAATGCAGCACTACGCCTGCCTGCTCCTTCCGGAAAGGAAGACATAGAAGAAAAGAGAGTAGAAAGAAGGAGAGAGAGAAGAGGAAAGTAAAAAGGGGAAAACACACACGCAAAAGATAGTTTCATGAAAAATCTTTATGAACACGACGCCAGCTCCGTTTTCTTAAAAATAAAGGAAGGAAAATGGGAGGAAAAGAATATCTGGGAGGTTAACCAGCCTATAGGCAGCTGGTCTGCTACCCTGCGCATGTGAGTTGGATGGGGGAGATGAAAGATAGAGCCGAGACGGAAGAGAGATAAACACAGCACATTCAGTAGCACACGCGCGCAGACTCAGTCATAGTCGAGCCCTGTCTTTCGCGGTGTGTGACATTGCTGTTACAGCCGCTTACAGTCCGTGTCGCGTAGGAATTTCAGCAGAGCTTTTGTCACGTTCTGTTGCAATGTTTTTCTTTAAAAAAAGTAAAATGGGTCTATGAGCTTGGTTAGGCTTAGAAGCATATCCTCCTGGGATTAAGCAATTGTCAAGGTTCATGCATCTAATTCCCATCTGTTCATAGTTTTTTTTGAGTAGTGCTCACGGTACAACGAATTAGGAGCACATTTAAACGACGTGTTTTAATGTCTCACAGAAGCCACACGACGAACATGTCAGACTGTCAGCACGTCCTTGAAGGTATAATCGTTCGCGCACTGACACAGAACAAAGTCCGAGCTTATATAACAGGGCTCTGTCTGAAGGCAACACGTGAACGTAACTTAACTGTCCACCTTGTTTATGCTTCTACGGCTGCTGCTGATGGTAAAATATTTTATTTTTTGCGATGGGTGGGTCTTTAGGACTCTCACTCGTTGAAATTCTCAAAATTTGATGCCTGGCGCCAATCTGTGCTTTCGGCACGCAACCTTTCATACGCTTAGGCAGACTCCTTCAACTACATGATATTCAAATAGTATGTTTTTCCCAATAAAACTTTAAGCAACATCGTAGCAATGTGGTAGTAAATGTACTTTGCACACAAAATGAACTGAGTTCAATGCTCACCCAAGCTGAAGTTTCTATATTATTCATCATATATTCTTCCACTACATGGCATTCATATATGGTCTTTTCCCGAAACAGTTTGAAGGTGTTGCATCGTTCTGCGAAAGAACACCTGCTTGGCATACAGATGGCCTGGACTAAATCCTCATTATTGCCAGCAGCTAAAGTGAAATAGCACAGGCCGACCTCTCTGCCTTCTAATAAATACTAACTCTCTCTCTCTTTCTACTGTCGCCGTTTTCGCAGGATGAACAAGATGATTTTTTGATTCTAACCAACCACTCTCAATTATTACTGTGCAATTACAAAAAAATGACCAAAATCAAATTAGAGGTCAAGAACTGTTTTATACTAAGTTTATGTGGCCAATAAATGCTTATTTTTGGCCTGGCTATGCCCACTGCAGGGCAAAGGCCTCTCTCACGATCTGCCAGTCAACCCAGTCTTGTGCTTTCGGCTGACATGATATGCCTGTAAACTTTTTAATGTCATCGGCCAGCCTGACTATCTGTCTCCAATTCACGCGTTCGACTTTTCTGTAAATTGAGTCAGGTGCTCCTAATGATCAGCGGTGACCCTGCCTACGTGCTCACGCCTGGCCTGTGTCCATTTCTTAAAATTTAAATATGATATCCTTGGCCTCAGTTTGTTCCCTGACTAAGACGGTTCCCTTCTTGTCTCTTATCGTTACACCAATCCATTCCATTTGCTCGCTTTGTCGTCCTCAAGTTAAGCTTAACTCTCTTTGTACGACGCCTGGTTGATGCTTTGTCGATAAGTATTAGCAAGGGGCACCTGTCATACGCCTTCCTCTTGAGAGATAGTGGAAAACTACGGTTCATCTTTTGAGAACACTTGCCGAGTGTGATCCACCCCATCCTTATTTTCCCATTTACTTCACTCTCATGGTTTGGCTCGGTGGGTAATATCTGTCCTAAGTAGATATACTTCCATACAACTTCAAGCATCTCTCCATCTATCGCAAATTTTTTTTTCTGCCAAGACGGTTGCACATTCCTTTAGTTTTGTGCGTAATATTTGCGCGTATATTCTTTTCGGGTCCAGTTCAGTAACTACTACCTGTAAATCGTCCTATATAAGTACCTATAAATGCTCATAAGCATAAATTCATGAATGCCTAAATTTTTATAGGTTACTACAACTGCGTATATTCAGCAAAGGGTGCCCATGTCAACATTAATTAGCCGAAGTTTTTGCGCGAGAGTAAAGCAGCATAATGTTATGTTACTTTGCAAAAATTACTTTATAGGACTTTATGGGGCTCAGCCTACTAGCCTTTTGGGTCAAGAAGCATTAAAAAACAGCCTGTTCCTATCGCAATGATAGGCACCTGACAGCGTACGTCCTCTCGCGGACATTGTGGTAGCATTTAGTGAATCCGGTAATGTTTGGAGCCGTCAGGAGAAAAAGAGCAAAAAGTTTGCAGAACTCATGGACAGTGGGAATCGATGATTTGCAAAACACGAATGAGGAAGGTTGATAAGTCCCTCTAAAATTGGCACAATGTTACGAGGCGGAGGTAAGTGATGCCTTACATGACTTTCGTGTCAGGATTATCACGTTTGGACGTGTCCTTTACTTTCGTCATCTATTCACGTCACGTGATACGAAATTTAGTATATAAGCAGCTAGAGAAGTGGCCACGAGCACGCTATGAGCGTGGTATGTTGTCAGTTTCTTAAATGACCCGCCTGTCAGCATTCTCATGTTTGCGCCAGTCTTATACGTTCGCCATTTATTGACATCACGTAACGCGAAGTTTATTTTATGTGGACTTATCAAATTGCCGCGATCGTATCATAAAGGGCCCAATATATTTTAGTCTAGCATTGACGCACGCGCACGCTGAGCACAGCGACGCTACTTTAGCAAAACGCAAGCACTTTATATATGACTCCAGGCGCGACCGGCGTGACCAGCGCCCGTCGGTGCGGCCCGACGGCAACCATCGCGAAATGCAACGTGCTCAATTTCGCGCCGACGCCTTAGCCAGACAACACTGCGTCTCCTTTCCGTGATGGAGAGACACCGGAGGCGCTGAAACGCGCATGCGTCAAAGCAACGCAGCGCGGCATGCGCCTGCGAGTTTTTTTGGCAGGACCAGCGCCTGGCGTGGCAACACCGGCATGATGCGTTCAATTGAACGCCGGCGAGCACGCGCACCGTGTCACGTCGAAAAGTATTGGCACCTTGCATGTGGTATGTAGTCTTATTCTCACGTGACACGCATCTCATGATTATCTTGTTCGCACCTGTCACATACCTTCGTGATCCTAAGAAATCGCCAAGAAATGCTTCGCATTTAAAATTGAAGAAAGATAGCGTGTACTCGGCTAGTGTTTTTTTTTTCTAAGTGACTGCTTAAGGTCTCCGCAGACAATGAAAAATTTTCCTTTGGGTGTATTCACAGGAGGAAACGGAAGAGGAATTTTCGCAGCGGACGCTGCATCACGTTGCGTGCGCGTCATCAAAACGTGCCGTCCTCGCTTCATCCGCTCTCCTCCGCTAGCGGCACAGATGGAAATGTGTCACCGCTGTTTCGATCCCTCCCTTGGACGGTCGTCTGCTCTCGATCGATAGAATTCAGCGTCCTATATATCAACTTTGGTCGGATTGGCATTGCTAGAAAGCAGGCAGCCGGCCTAAAATCCCCGTGTTTTACATCCGGTGACAAATTTTGTTGGCACTAATGGGAAAGCTACCGTGGCGGATCTTCTGCACATGTCGCACTACGCTAGGTAGTCCGTTTTTGCGCGCGTCTCGTCACGCTATGAAAAGTGACGGGGGGCGCACCATCCGCGTTCTATGCGAACGCAGACGGCACTTAGCGTTTTAGGTGTACGTAAAAAGCTAGGACTTTCTCACGCTTTCAAAAAAAAATACGCGAAATCACAACAGATACATTGAAAGAAATACGAATATTTTACTGGTGTCACCTGCGTCTGGTCTCAAATTGCTCCACGTGCAAAATAAAGACGGAACATTTATATTTCACGTGCAAAATGCGGGGGCTACTTTGGAGCTACCTTCACTGGCGGTATACGATGCAAGTGATTTGGCTCGGTAGCTTGCCCTCCAGTGCCAAGAAATGTCGAGAGTATGCACGAGGATTCCGCGAGCGTAGCTCCGGCTGTGGGCATGCGACGTGTCCGCTGCTGCGTTGTTTAAACTAATCACGTGACTATTCACTCCACGGAGCAGCGACATTTTGCCCTCGCGTGTGAATCTAGCTTTAGGCGAATAGGCTTGGTCAGTACGAGGCATCTTATCCTGTTGGCGTCTTAGCAGTCCGGCTGTCAGCACAAGTCCCCCCCCTTCTCTGCTCTGCCGTAAAGAAGGAGACTCAGGAGTGTTTTGATTCGGCAGTGGCCACTACTCTCACCTAGTTACGCTCACCTAGCTACTCTCACCTAGACGCTTGAGTTTCGCCTTGAAGAGTAGAACGCGATAGCGTAATGGGGCCCCCGGCGCCTCACCTTCCACCTTGCCACGAGGAGAGCAACTTTTGTCGGCTTAACTTTGGTCGTTGCCAACTGTGGTATTAGGTCTAGCATGTTGTACACTTGCTATTTTCTCGCTACGACTCATATTTCCTCGTTTCGCAAATCCATGAAATACATACTATGCGTTTGTAGCTCCACACCAGCCCATAAAAGTTTAATGAATGTAGCATACACTGAAATGGTGAATTTTCGCCCTGATAGTGTACGGTGCTTGTAATGTAGTCGTTAGCTGTATAGGTCAAAGGAGCGACTACCCAGTGGAGGACGTATTCAGAGGCGATGTTCTCAAAGAAAGTGGCAATTTCACGCCGCAGAAGCTTTTCGGGGCGGAAGTACACTTTGTAGAAGATTTTTAAACCAGCCACTCTTTCCGCAATTAAATTGAAAAAATTCAAGGCCCTTCTACAGCTACATACCGTAATAAATGTTTGCATTACTTGCCCCACAAGCTGGTGCTCTCTCAAATTACTGTTGGGCAATAAAACGCCACACATCATCACCGTCAAGCTAAATTATACGCTTCAGTGCTCAAACGCGGGTGATACGACTTCGTTTTAAGGGCTCCACATTTATCTTACCTATAAATTGAGGGCTAGCTTGCACATTCTGCAAGGCTTTGATAGCGTTAAGTTTAATTTTTTGTCTGATATTCTGTTTAAATTTAAGTGGGCTGCTATTATTTGTAGCGAACGCGGGTTCAGTATTTTCAGAATTGGAACTCAACGAAAAAGGTACTTGAATGGTTCTTGGAGTTCCTGACTGGCCAGGCGAATGACTCTCTTTAAAAAGATGGGTCACCTCTCTTTTGGGGTCATTACACTCCTTTTAGACAGTCGTGTGACCCGCAAGATAGGCAATGTGCCTCTTCAAACAGTCATACTGCGTGGGAAGTAGGGAGGACTACCCAAAGGAGCAAGAATTATTTTTGCGTGTTGGTTATTTCAAGCCTGGAACCGGCACAAATCATTTCTTCTAAATGCGAGCTTTTCTATAAAGTTGAAGTTTGCGCTGACTTTCATGCATGAACCGGTTCATTGCTATTTAATCTTGAACTGTGCATTTACTAACACATTTGGGTGTCTCCATTTAGCACGAAAAAACCTTATACGTCCGAGGGTGTACGTTTTTGTCTGTTTTTTGGCGGAAAGTAGTATTCTTTTTATAATTAAACCTAAGCAACGTTTTCCACGTTCTTCAATGATTGCGTAATATATGTGTATCAAGCAGAGGCAGTGGGTACTAGGACATCATCAAAAATTTACCTGAATGGAGAACCATGAACCTGTGTAATTTTTGTGTATTGCAGAACAGCTTCTCCCGAATTGCACCGCTCACGTCCGAATATAGATATATAGACAAAGATCATATATTTCCCCATGAGAAATTTTCAAGGCCTCAATAGCTACTGCAAAATATCCACGGCATTTGAATGAGATAGTAAGTTTTTCTCAAACACACAACCTGAATGTTGGATAATCTTGCCGACGAAATAAAAATATTTTGTCAGCAAGATTATTCGCCAAAATTTCCAGAGCCCACGTACAGTGGGAATCGATGATATGCAAAGCAAGAAGGCGAAATGTGTATATGACACTTTACTATCAGCTCAGCGTTACGAGGTGGAGTTAAATGCTGTCGTACATCTATCCGTGTCATTATTATCATGTTTTAATATGTCGTTTACCTTCGTCATCTATTCGCATCACGTGATACCAAAATTAGTATTTGTGGAGCTAGCAAAACGGCCACACACACGCTATGAGCGTGGTATGTTATTATGTTTTACATTACACGCGTGTTAGTATTATCATGTTCGCAGTGATATATTTTGTCATCCATTGACGTCACGTAACCCCAAGTTTGTTATATGTGAAGCTAGAAAAACGGCCGCGAGCGCATCATGAAGGGCGCAATATACTTTAACCTAGCGTTGACGCGCGCACACGCTGGACACAGCGACGCTACGTTAGCAAAACGCGAGCAATCTATAGTCGGACGCCAGGCGCCACTAGCGTTGGTCGGTGCGGCCCGACAGGAACAGGCTCGAAATGCGACATGCTGTATTTCTCCCCGATGCGTTACCAGACAACACTGCGTATCTCTTTTTTTGTGACGGAGGGGCGCTGGACGCGCGGAACCATGCATGCGTCAAAGCAACGCAGCGCGGCGTGCGCCTGCGAGTATTTTGCAGGACCGGCACCTGACGTGGCAACGCCGCCATGACGCGTCGAAATGAACGCCGGCGAGCACGTGCACAGCGTCACGTCGAAATGTATTGGCACTTCAACTGTGGCATGTGGTCATGTTCTCGCATGACACGCATTTTATGATTATCATGTTTGCACCAGCCACTTACCTTCGTCATTCATTGGCGTCACGTATTACCAAATTTAGCATGTATCACAGGTCCCGTTAATTAGGGAGGCGATTGCCGGGCTAATTCCAAGGACCGAAGTATCGGCCCCCCGAACCGCACCACGAAAGCGTGGATAATTTAGAAGTGGTCCTATTTGGCGCGCCAGCGGACGCCGGCTGTGGCCCAAAGAACAAGTCAGAGCCAAAAGTTGATAAACAAAACAAAATTATATTCTCAATTATGGCAGATCAAAACGATACACAAGTATGCACACGCGGCAATAGTTAGTTGCAATGTGTCACCAATCAAACAATGTACTACACAGTACAATCAGCCACACTCGAAACAACGGACACAGACAACAATACGCACTACAATGCCGTCGCATGCATCGAACAACCAAGACAGGTAAAGAATGAAGAGCTAGAAAACTTAATCAGTCTAAAGTTTTTGGAACAAAAGTCTGGATGATACTCTTCCGAGAATCACTCAATCAAAGTCCAGCGTTGTTGTCGTTCCGCTGTCCCCGAAGTTTCTCTTCTAGGAAACCTCGCGTCTTCTATTGGCCGCTCTACAAGCACCAAACTTCTTCGCCGGAAACACGTCGGTTTCGCACACGCAGCTGTTGCCACGCGTTTTCGCTCGATAGCGGTAGACACGCACACTTGCCTGTAGCTCGAGCCTTCACCCCTAAGGTGGAAATCCTCCTCTTCTCCACTTCCTTCTTCTCCTCCGGAAGACAAAAGGCTTCGCCCACAAGGTGGTACACTCTACGCCCACTGGCGCATACTTTCTTCTTCTCCTGCTTTGCCACTAAGGACAAAATCTTCACCGACAGACGCAGTGTGATACGCTACGCACTCTGGCGTTAACTTCCTTCTTCTGCTGCTCTGCCATCTCCGCTGCTCGGTTAAATACCTTCTGCGCGAGATTCCAGAGAGTTCTCATCATTTCGTCGGCGCGATACGCAGCGAAGGCTGGGGAGAGGGCGAGACGGTCCGAAGGCCGTCCGCGACGGATGACGCAACCCGGCATCACCCCGCCCCTTTCCATCCAGAAGGTTCCAGGGCTTGCTCGGGAGCCCATGATAGGAGGTTCGTCGGCGAACCCACGCTTCCGAAGGGAGAAGAACGCGCGCCCGGGGAGTTTTTGGATGCTTGTTTTCTTTTTTTTATCGTTGACCACTCTGCGGTTCGTCGCGAGAATTTGGCGGCGCGCCCTTTCTTGAGCGCTCGTTTTGTGACAGCATGTATGAAACTAGAGAAACGGCCGCGTACGCATCATGAGTGTGGCTTGTAGTCGTGTTGTTACATGACACGCATGTCGTGATTATCATGTTTGGATGTCTCATTCACCTAAGTCGTGCGTTAGCGTCACCTATTACCAAATATGGGATAAGTGAAGCTAGCGAAGCGGCCGCCAGCGCATCATGAGCGTGGCATGTAGTAGTCATGTTGTTACATGACACGCATCTCATGATTATCAATGTTCGTACCATCCACATACCTTCGTCATTCATTCACGTACAGATACACCAAATTTCGTATAGTTATTTATTTATTTATTTTCAAATACTGCAGCCCCGTTATGGGGCTATCGCAGGAGTGGGTACACAGCAAGAAATAATAAAAAGGTACAAAACAAAACAGCTGAATACACAAGTACATTGGCAGATCATAGAAATACAAAAATTTTACAAACAGAGTTATACAAACAATGACAGGTTTACAGCACACCGTCTTTCAATGCCTTCGAAAATTTATCTTTCTGCAAAGACCGAATGTGACCTGGTATGAGGTTCCACATTTCAATACATCGAGGAAAAAAGGTGTATTTGAAGAAATCAGTACGAGGATAAAATACAGATACATTAAGTGCGTGGCTGTTTCTAGTGAATGATGGTTTGGCAGGTGTTATGTAGTTGTGTGGTGAATATTGCGGTGAATTAAATAAAGAGGGAAAAAGTTTCAGAGACTCGATGTCTCGTCTTTTAGAAAGTGATGATAGACCAAGCTGCGCTAGATGGCATGATGTTGAAAAATTACGATAATAGCGTCTGTAAATGAATCAAGTAGCTTTTTTCTGGATGGGTTCAACGCGTTTTATGTCAGTGATTTTATAAGGGTACCATACAGTGGCTACATACTCAAGGATCGGTCGTACGAGGGTTTTGCATGTAAGCAGTTTTGTTTCCCTTGGGGCTAAACGTAGTGAGCGGTTAAGGTATCCAAGATTCCTCAGAGCCTTGTTGCATGTTGTATCGATGTGACTAGACCAAGATAAGTTAGTAGTGAAAAGGAGACCAAGGTACTTATATTGTGAGACCCGCTGCACTATTTAGTTATTAAAAGAATAATCTAACACAGAAAGGGTTTTCTGTCTACTGAAACACATAGCAGCTGTCTTTTGAAAGTTAATGCTCATCTGCCAATTTTGGCACCACCTGCAAAAGTTTAAGAACGATGTATGGAGTGTATGATGATCATCAGTTGAGTTTATTACATGATATAAAATGCAGTCGTCAGCGTAAAGACGAATTTTAGTGGAAACTGTGTCGGGTAGGTCATTTATATATAACAGAAAAAGTAATGGCCCTGGCACGGATCCCCGGTATATGTGACGCTTACAATATGGCCGCCAGCGTATCATAAGCGTGGCATATAGTGATGTTGTTACATGACACGCATCTCATGATTATCATGTTTGCACTCGTCGCATACCTTCGTCATCCATTCACGTACTGTAATATTAAATTTGGTATAAGTGACGCTAGCGAAACGGCCGCGAGCGAGTCATGACCGTGGCATGTAGACATGTTACATGACACGCATGTCATGATTATTAAGTTAGGGTTTGTCGCTTGCGCTCGCCATGCAATCATGCCAAACCATGCCAGTTTTGCAACATGTCATGTGAACGAAACCCCCGCAAGAGTTTTGGAACCATGAAATGTAAATCGTGACATTCATGACACACGTTATGATTTTCATGTTATAACTAGTCAAGTATGTTTTTCATAGAGTCATGTTATGCCATACCAAGTTTAGTATTGATTGCTTTATCAAAGCGGCCAGGAGAGCTAAATGTCATAGATAGATAGATAGACAGAAAGATAGATAGATGCGCTTAAAGTTGCTGAAGTTCGCTAAGAAATGTTTCTCATTTAGAACTTTCTATGGCGGCAATTCAATGGTTTCACATTATGCAGCTTCCTAAACGACCAAGTTACGTGAAATCGTTATCGCTTGTGTTTAAGGGTAATGCTAAATATAGCGATATAATGGGCGTACAAAGAGCAGCAGGAAAGTTCATTATTTGAAGCAATGCGTCTTGCTGTGAAGTTTCTGCGGACGTAAGCCCAAGCTCTAAACTATCTCAAGCATGTAACTCGCTTCTCGTAAGGGCAGTGAATATGTCACCTTAAAATGTTCATGTTCGTCAACTTCCAGGAACGGCAGAGGAGAAAGAAGACCGCATAACTTTAACGTCGTCAGCGACAGCGGAGATCCTGCACAAGGTGCCTCACCCAGTAAAATCTCCAAGCCTAAAAACGTTAAGCCACGCCTTGCAAATCGGCAGTTTGACGAGACATCGAAGCCTGCTGTAGATCGCCGGAAACTTCGAAGCGAAGTAGTCTACAACTGCGCATTTTGCACCCTTTCCTTCAAGTCGAAGTCTGTTTTCTTAGAACATCGCCTCTTGCATACGGGGACAAGACCTCACATATGCGAAAAATGCGAAAAATCGTTCGGGAAACGAGGCCATCTCAAACAGCATTACAGTGTGCATGACGACAGCAGGTCATTTAAGTGCGCAGTGTGTGAGAAATCGTACAAAGCGAAGTTCAACCTCCAGAGACATCAACGTTCGCATGCAGACCACACACTTTAGTATTGGATGTGAGAAGACCCACACAACCACAGCTGAACTCGGCAGTCATATCCGTTCGTAGGGACGTGATGGACCCTATAAATGCTACGTAAATCGTACAAAAAGAGCACTTATCTTACGCATAGATGAAATGCCCATTCGATTCGACATATGTGAAAAGTCATTCCCGAATATGTATTCTCAATAAACACGCCTGAAGCACTTATGTGCGAAAGCTTCTCAATTCACAAAGGCACAACAAACTTACAATGTGCAAGTGTGGCAAAATCGATTATAAACGTACATGCATGCACAGGAGTTACTCTTTTCTTTTCAGACTGCTTTGCTAACGAATACTGGCTAGAGACGAGTACGTTAATGATTGCGTACGCATAGCATTGACATGAACATCTTTAGTTCCAAAATAGGCAAGGCGTAAGTCCTTCGTTTGAAATACTTGCACGTCACCGCCTTCAACAAATCCCGGCACTGCCCTTGCAGTGTACCAAATGTGGTTTTGATAACATAAAAAATCCGCAGAACAAACTTTTCGCAACATTTCAAATGTACCTTCTTCTGCGAATGATTTCATCAAAACTGCAGTTATCTTGCCTCTTATATCGCGATTTGAATTATGGCGAGGCAGCAGCTTTCCAGCTAGCGCGTACATGCCCGTTAACAGCTAATAAATAAATAATTTGGGGGTAAAACTTTGGAACGAATCAGTCGGCTTGGAGTTTTTCTTTTAATACAGGACGCTCACCTCTAAAGAAATCTACAAAATGAGGTGCATGTGAGTGAGTAATGATTGGAAGAGATAATACGGATGCTTTGGCTAGTAGGTGATGTATTTCCTCGGTCATGTGTCTATAATTTCAACATTATGGCTAGTATAATTTAGTTGAAGTCAGCGTTCTTTTCTTTTCATGTTTCTTTCATCACTGAATACGCTGTAAGTACTAGTTTTCTTGCACTGTACAAATATGTTGAAAGACTTCAAAATATTAAACAAGACTGGTTGGCTCTGAAAATCTACTGAGGCCGGCCGTAATCACAGTACATGGGGTGGTCTATTCACTAAATTATCCGTATAAGCGGGGCGATGCTCACTGTTAACATAAAACAAAAACTGTTTCAGAATATAGCAGAAGGAAGGTATGTTTGAGACAAACGTGATCTGGCAGTCGTTAATGTAATGTGAAAATAAATAGCTGGAATCCAGGTGAAAGATATTTAGCTATATCTTACACCATGCTTTACCATGCTTCTACCTTTACACTTAATGAACACTACTCATGATTTGTTTATGATTTATGAGGACCAACGTGAAATGAACCGTGTCTGCCCGCGGTGTTAACGCGAAATACGCAGGCCATGATCACGTGATGCCTTCACCTTATGGTGCGATATTTACGTCATCATGATGTAATACATTCTCTTGCCAAATCATGACATCATCACATTGCATTGTCACTTAGTAACAGGTGGGTCGATCATGGAGGTCGTTGAAAACCAGCTGAAGAGGAAACAGATATCTACGCCTCTGACTGCAGTTCAGTGCGAGAATTCGTTAGGTTCCCAAATATCTTTCTGAGGGCCCGGGGAGGACCAGTCCACAAACTGATTTAATGATATAATCGATTTCCCCTTCGAACCACGTGAAAAAGAGATAGAAAGAGAAAAATATGCAAGGAAAGGCAGTTGGTTAACCACAAGTACGTCTGGTTTATACCTTACGCTGGGGGAAGAGATCAAGTGGGAGGAAAATTGAAGAAAAGAAAAAAAAGTTGCCCGCAGCTTCCCTCGGGGGAACACTGAGGAGGATGCGGAGCATATAATTGGTTAACGGGGTGTTAAAGTGCGACTTACTTGGGTCGATGGCTAAATTGGTTAACGTGGTTGTAGGAGGGGGTGTTAAATGAGTGAACACGTACACACGTATGCGAAAGGGCGGCGCTGGTCGAAGGGACGTCGATCATTCTGTTTGTGGATTCGTTGGAATTCATTTCACCGCGACCTTGGACGTCGACGCGCCGTACAAACCAACCGACGAGCGGCAACTGAGCGAGCGAGCGCCGACCTTGAGTATATATACAGCGCGACGGCGCATGCGCTGTCAGCTGTCGAATGTTCTCGAAGGAGAAGCGCGCGCGCGGCACAGATGGCGACGGCGCGACGGCGCATGCGCTGTCAGCTGTCGAATGTTCTCGAAGGAGAAGCGCGCGCGGCACAGATGGTGGGCGACGGCGCATGCGCGCGCGTCAGCTGTCGAATGTTCGAGAAGCGGTGCGGACGGCGCACTACAACGCGCGAGTATAAGATGCTTCCGCATCTAAAATTATACAAATAATCACGGACACACCTGGGCGAGCAATTGCAGTGTACAGGTTGTCGCTCAGATTTGTTGTTCGTACTAAAGATATGGCTTTTTTAAACGCAGAAGCTGGCTTGTGTCACGTAGCAGTATTATGTGCAGCAGCCGAAGCAAATATCAAAACAAACGGCTATAAAGAGACTACGCGGAAAATACAACAGAAGCCAATGTAGCGGATTCCAAAAGCTGCAGACAAACTTCATTTCCAGCGCATTCAGGCGGCCAGCCACGACGGTCTAGGAGCTTGTTTCGAAAGCCTCTTCTTCCCTCCCTTTTTTATCTTGTGCGTAAAACGATGTGGTGCCAGTTCTTACGCGCAGCCTTATGAGCGTATGGCGCCAACGTGTCGTTTCGAACAGTGTCGTTAGGGTGACAGCAATAGCCTGTTTCAAGAGCCTTTTTCCAGCACGGCCTATAGGTTCTGAAAGATGCCTTCGGCTCCTTCGCAATTCTTTCATTGTGTGCCTACAGTCTCCATCTCTATCACAACGTTGCCATGGGATCTGATTAGAGCTTGTGACACCTGCGCACGTCGATGCTGTGATTTAACCCGAGCGAGGCTCACGAATGCGAAAGAAGGTTAGCGCTTTATTGTGTAGCCACAACAGAGTGCGACTTGTGAATAGCGAGCCATATATGTAGCAAGCGTTCTTAAGGCGTCGAAGTAGTTTTAAATAGCGTGATCATTAACGCTTCAGTTGAAAGCCCGTTTTGTCGCTTTGTTTATTTACAAGACATCCTCACTTTAGTATCACGGTCATTTTTTCTAAGTTACTGATGTGCCACCCGTGCATTCATCCTGAAATACATGTTCACCAAGCCTTTCTCTCTATATTCTCGCATATACATACATTTCATAAACGCTATGAATACCTAAAATAGAATTGGTCCAAACAGTTTAGGTAGTGCGTGGGCGAATTGTGACTGAGAGTTGTTTTGTATTCTCATTCTAAAGAAGAACTCCTCTACATTATTACAACTATTCAAAGCACAATCCGCTGCTTGAATTGAGTTCCGAACTGTTAACAGCAAGCCTTAGAATAACCTACCTGGTCTTCCGTGTATCTTGGTAGCATAACATGAAGGTAATTAGGATGTGAATGCTCTTGCGCCTAGTTACATTGACAATGCCATAAATTTCGAACTCTGCAAGAGAAGCCCTGAGTACTATCGCCACCGTCAGGTAGACCTTGAGCTTCACGTGAAAGAGCATCGAAGAGCTTATACTAACTTTAAACAATTTTTGGACGTACGTCTGAAACCTAATAACCTGTGTGATACACTGTTTCGTCCTTATTTTAAATTTAACTTGGCCTTTCTAGAAGTGCGGTATTTATGGCGTCACCAGGTGTTGCATAAGCAAGATGCTTCAAAGGTGCGAAGATAAAAAAGATAAGATGATGTTTGGGACAAGCCAATTGATTTTGTATCACGTAATAATTCATGAATACATGCTCCTTGATGTTTATATTCAGTTTTAATTTACTAATGTAACGCAAACTTTGTAAAGGCCGTACGAGAGTGCTCGTTCTTCTGGAAGAATTGGTAATGTTTTTTTGCAAGAGACTCATTTTGAAAGATTAAAAAGAAACGTGCACTACGAGTCAAGATGTTAAATAATATTGAAAAGCGACGTTGAACTCTTGTAATATTTCAGCTTGAACTGAAGCGTGGAAGCCACGGGGAATATTTGTTAATCTTGCACCAACCAGCAAGGCGTTGCATATTGCTCCGAGGCTGTATGCTATGGGCCTTTTGAATACAAATGAGCAACTTGAGACGCAACCGGTGAGGCTGGGATTCAGGCTTGTGGATAGGGAGTGATAATTGATAGTAGCACCGAATAAGAACAAATACAACAAAGTCGCAGTATGCTTCAATAAAACTTGAATCTAGGCTAGTTGGTGCATATTACAACCAGATTAAACGATGCAAAACACCGGGAAAGAGAAGTCAAAAGGACAGAGCTATTTCCTGCCGTCTATTCTTCCTCGGTAGTTTGCGTTGTTCAAGCTTTTTGGACAGTTCTTTTGTCATTCGTTTTGTCGAATCTGTCTTCCTTTTGACGCTGTCTTTGTCCTGCGCTGCCATTCGTAATCGCTCCTGCTGAAAATGTACTAACACTACCACAACCGAAATCTGAGGGCTTGGGAAAGAAAGTGCAACGAATGCGTGCTATTCAAGTTTTCTTATTTTATTTTCACCATATGAATAAACGACAATGTAGCCAGGAAGGCATGCCACCGCGTCGTTGATGTAAACATGCAGCTCTATCTTGTGCTGGCTTGCAGTTGTGGACTGCTGACAATGTAGACAGGAAGGCGTGCCACCGCGTCGTTGATGTAAACATGCAGCTCTATCTTGTGCTGGCTTGCAGTTGTGGACTGCTGAAGTTTTACGGTCTTCTTACGTAGCTCGGACTGCTACTACATTTGCACGCGAATAAATCACGTGACATTTGGTGGAGGTGTGCGGACTCCGCGTACAAACCCGGAACTTTGCACCCGTACGCTTCCGCCTCTTCGTGACACCAATTGTGCCACCGAGATTTCTCTCAAGGTGGGACCTTTGGCTATCTGTCACTTGCGGTGCAATCTGTCGTCAATTACACCCACACCTTCGCCGGCTCCACTGGATCTGACGAGGAAGATTGGTAGGAGATATACGACAAAGTCGGCACCAGCAACAAATGGGGCGACCAAAGTAAGCTCAGCTACGTCACATTCCGTCTCGTGGACATTGCGCTACTGTGTTTTAATAACCACGTGGCCCACATTTCTACGTGGTCTGCTTTCAAAACTGGTAATACGGATGTCTTTAAACGACCTGCGGCTCGCATGCTTCACACCGAGCAGTGTTTGCGTCAACGTGCACAGGCGAGAACTACACTCGTTACATCGAAGATGTGTTGCATCTATGCAACCGCGTCCACTCTGCCATGAGTGAGGAATAAATGATCAGGCACATTATGACGGGTATCGAGGACGTTGCCTTTCAGATCCTGCTTGCGAGAAATCTCACCACGATTGCTTCAGTCATCTCCCTTTGTCAGAGCTTCGACGAGTTGTGTAGGCAGCGCTTGCTTGCCCACCAAGCCCTCACGACGCCTGACACGCTCGCAAGCTTGCAGCTAGCTGTCTGTCGTACCGATCAGCAGTCGCATCTTTCGATGATCAAGGACTTCATTCACGAAGAGGTGACACGCCAGCTTTCGCTGCTTCCGCTGACGCACGAGCCCACGCATGCTTTCGCTCCAGACCTTCAACACGCCATTCGGATTGAAGTAGCTGTGGCTCTCCCAACAATGCATAAGCAACCACATGTCACTGTACCTGTAACGTACGATGCCGTCGTTGCTCGGCCCGTGCAACAGCCTATACCTTATGCTCAGCCTGTCATGCCACCCCATGCCATTACCACAACCACGAGCACTGTGTCGTATTCCTTTGCGAGATCTTTGACTTCAATTTGCTACCACTCAGACGCTTGGCGGAGGCAGATAATAGGCCTACTTGTTTCGCCTGTTGTATCGCTGGACATGTTACCCACCGCTGTCACCAAGCTCCCTCTACATTCTAAAATTTTGGAACGCCCGTTACATCGCCGTCAAGGACCCCACAAAGATGCAGCACTCACAGTCAATGACCTTGCGTGAACCACCAATCACCATCTCCCCGACGACGCTTCGCGTCACCATTGCGTCACCCACCAACTACAGAAGAAAGAAACGAACAACTGCAGCTCCGGAGACACAGCTGCATGCAAGCCGAACTATTGAAGGCCTCTACCTATTTCACCCAAAAACCTTATTGCTGTCAATGTTGAGCGGACTTCCGCACAAGTGCTCATTCACAAAGGGCCCGCCATTTCGGTAATCTGCGAGACCATATACCGTAAGTTAAAAAAGATGACAACGTCGCTATTGAGACTGATGCTCCCCACGGCCGACTCGCAGTGCATAGAACCTTCATCTTTGTGCTCAGCGTGTATCGCTATTCAAGGTAAACTTCAAGTCACCGAGTTTTCTGTCCTGTCCTCATGTTCTCATGAAGTCATTCTCAAGCGGGACTTCGTTTCACGTCATTGGGCCATCATAGATTTTTCCCCTGCAGAAGTCGCCCTTACAACGCTGCAACCTTCTCGTTTGGTGGATCTCCTTGGAGAAGTTTGCGAATTTCTCGTTGCTGCAGACACAGACACAGCGCAAAAATTATCCGACCTTGTAGCCCTGACCTGTACGACCACTGTGGAGGGAACTGTTCTGTTTACTTCATCAGAAGTTTTTCCTCACCGCCGCCGCCTACACCCACCCTTTCCCATCCTCACCATAGAATCTGGTGCTACCTTGATGGGGATTGCGAACTCGCTATCATTGTCAGTTACCTTGCTTTGTGCAAAATGCTCTCGCAGCGTTGAAGACATTGACCTCCTACGCTTTCTAGAGTTTGCTGGAAAGCAACCTCAACTCCAGCTTAGTGTCATGACGTCACCTGCGAACCTATTCCCACCACCAGTATCTCCACCCTTTCGTGGCCGCCAAACAATTGCCACAACACGACGTGAACTCTTGGCCCTTCTTCGAGAATTCTGCTCTCTCGTTGATTACGCTGAACTAACTTTGGGTAACACAGCGAGCATCACGCAGCATACTATACAGTCATAGTTTACCGGGCTTACAGTGGTACCGGGCCTACGATTATAGCGGGATCAAAGTGTGCATGCGCTAATGCGTACGTTACTTGTAAGGTTACTTGTAAGGTTAAGGATGTTGTAGGTAGTCGGCGGTTCTAGCCTCGCATAATTTGCCGGCGAATGCCCCACGCGGTTTCCTCTTTCCTAAATGAAGCTGTGTCCTTTGTTTGTTTTTAACAAATCATGAGTAGGCTCCTAAAATAAAAATTGTTCCTAGCGTGGCGTAAGCCTGCCTAAGAGAGCGGCCTTTGTGCTATTCCACGTGCAGTACTGTGCCGGTACTCTATCTCGCTGAACTATACACCAAAGATAATTGTCACTTATCACCAGTCACATGCGAGGTCTGTAGCAATCAAAAATTTCAAGAAAAGATGCGACACTTGTTTTCTGAAGATCGAGGAACCACGCGGAAACATAATATCGGTCACGCTGTCGCATGGTGAGCCTAACTGTTGCAGTTCCTTGAATAAACTTTGTCGTTCCTTCTTAAGCGCACAACATTTAAGAAAATAGTGTTATATATCACCGTTTTCCTTGCACTTTGGGCACAAGGGCATCGCTGACAGTCTGATCTTTTGAAGCCATGATGGTGTACGCGCTGATCCCATTCGAATGCGATGAAGCAAGCAGGCCTCTTCCCTTGATAGCCCTTGTGTTACACATGGTTGGTGAGGCGTCAGCCATAACGAGTTAAAATGCTTAATTAGAGCTACTCGTAAGATACGCTGATTGTCTTTGGGAGCCTTCTTCCTTGTTGTAAGCTCCGGAGCACACCGGGCAAGTCTGTCAGGCGCCTCATTACCCGCTGTACCCACATGTGATGGAATCAATTGAAACGTAATGTTTATACCCATGCCATGCAGGTCTTTAAAGATTCGCAGTGATCTTTGAGTGCATCGATCCAAAATCAATCTATGTTTTAGCCGCTGCAAAGCGGACTTACTGTCCGAGAACAGCACGACTTGTTGCTGCCTACAAAACTTCAGTTTTTTCAGGGCTGCCTGAATTGCCACGCTTTCACATGCTGTCGAAGAAACAATGCACTCGAGTCTCGCTGCCAAGGAAACAATTAGAGATGGGATCACAAACGCTGCAACGCTTGTTCCGCGCACTATGTCGACTGATTCATTGGTGAAAACTTTCAAATGAACGGCATACTTTTCTTCAATATTGCCACGGGGTCATGTCGTGGCCGAAGACAGGAGACTTCGTGTTGGAATTTAACTGTTTATTTGAGCGAACCTGTGCTCAGTAAACGGAAAGTCCAATTACAGCAGCAGTCTTGCACAGATAGCAGTCTCGGACTGATAGCGGCGAACGGAGCGTCGGCCTTCGTTCAACAACTGAGAAGCGGCGAAGCGCGTCGGACTTTATACTCTTGCCGTCGAATGTTCTAGCGTTATCGCTGGCGATGGTGTAGGTTCCAGAATAATCTGTACCGTTTGCACAGTGAGCGTGATCTTATCGAAATGATCTGCTACCGTCCGGAACCTTCTCGAAAACTGCAGGTGCGGTTTGCGCTGAGAATCAGGTGGTGTTTTGGGACGGTAACGTAAACTCGGGAAATGGAACGTGGCATTGCCCCCTCCGAAAAAGGCATCGTCCTGATGCTTTAACTAAAGATGAAGGTACGACAATAATGCAAGAAAGTACAATGAACAAATTACGATACAACAATAATACAAAAAACACTGTTTCAGTTTGTTAACGCGCGAGAAACGGCTTGAGGCGCGCGACATGAACGACTTCAGGTCGCGATCGGCGTCGTTGAGAGTTCGTGATGCCGTCGGGCACAACCTCGTAATCACGTGGGCCGAGACGTCGAACCACCCTGTACGGTCCGAAGTACCGTCGCAGAAGCTTTTCACTTAGTCCATGTCGGCGTATCGGCGTCCACACCCAAACACGTTCACCGGGCTGGTATTCCATGAAGCGTCGTCGAAGATTCTAACGGTGGCTGTCGGTCGTCTGTTGATTCTTGATACGGAGACGCGCAAGTTGTCGGGCTTCTTCGGCGCGTTGAAGGTACTCGCTCACATCGAGGTTTTCTTCGTCGGTGACGTTGGGTAACATGGCATCGAGCGTCGTTGCCGGGCTCCTTCCGTAGACCAATTTGTATAGAGATATCTGCGTCGCCTCCTGCACCGCCGTGTTGTATGCGAAGGTCACATACGGAAGAATGGCGTCCCACGTCTTGTGTTCGACATCGACGTACATTGACAGCATGTCGGCGATTGTCTTGTTAAGCCGCTTGGTGAGGCCGTTGGTCTGTGGGTGGTACGCTGTCGTCCGGTGGTGGTTTGTCTGGCTGCATGCCAAGATCGCATGAATTAAGTTGGCAGTGAATGCCGTTCCTCTGTCGGTGATAAGGACCTCCGGGACGCCGTGACGTAGGACGATATTTTCGACGAAGAGCTTAGCTACCTCGGATGCACTGCCTTTAGGCAGGGCTTTTGTCTCGGCGAAGCGGGTGAGGTAGTCGGTAGCTACCACGATCCACTTGTTTCCGAAAGACGACGTCGGGAACGGCTCCAGTAGGTCCATACCAATCTGCTGGAAAGGTCGGCAAGGTGGATCAATTGGCTGCAGAAGTCCCGCTGGCCTTGTTGGCGGTGTCTTGTGTCGCTGACAGTCCCAGCATGTCCACACATAACGAGTGACGTCGGTGGTAAGACGTGGCCAGTAGTACCTTTCTTGTATCCTCGCGAGCGTGCGAAAAACACCGAGGTGCCCTGCCGTCGGATCGTCATGCAGGGCCTGCAGGAGTTCTGGTCGCAGAACTGAAGGCACCACAAGGAGGTACTTAGCTCGAAGTGGTGAAAAGTTTTTTTGTAGAAGACCGTTTCGTAGAAAGAACGACGCAAGTGCGCACTTGAATACCTTCGAGATTTGGGCGGTCTTGCCTTCGAGGTATTCTATTAGGGCCTTAAGTTTCGGGTCGGCCCGCTGTCGTTCAGCGAAGTCGTCGGTAGTTATGGTTCTCAAGAAGTAGTCGTCATTCGGGTTGTCGGGTAGCGGTAGGTCGACAGGCGCACGAGAGAGACAGTCGGCGTCGGAGTGTTTTTTGCCGGACTTGTAAATGACAGTAATAACATATTCTTGAAGTCTCAGGCTCCATCGTGCGAGGCGACCTGAAGGGTCCTTCAAGGGGGCTAGCGAACACAAGGCGTGGTGGTCACTCACAACTTTGAAGGGCCTGCCGTAGAGGGAGGGGCGAAATTTCGACGTAGCCCAGATGATGGCGAGGCACTCCTTTTATATTGTGGAATAATTTACTTCTGCTTTGGATAGCGATTGGCTGGCGTAACTTTTAACCCTTTCAAGTCCGTCAGCCCTCTGCACAAGAACGGCGCCAAGACCTACGCTGCTTGCGTCAGTGTGTATTTCTGTCTCGGCGAATTCGTCGAAATGGGCAAGGAACGGAAGCGTCTGGCGGCGATGTTTGAGCTCCTGGAAAGCGTGTTCCTGTGGCGTTTCCCATTCAACTCCACGTCGGCCTTGGTAAGGTTAGTGAGAGGATCGGCGATGCGGGCGAAGTTTTTCACGAACCACCTATAATAAGCGCACAGGCCCAGAAATCGGCGCATGGCCTTCTTGTCAGTGGGCGGCGGGAAGTCGGCGATGGCGGCTATTTTCCGTGAATCGGGACGAACTCCAGACTTGCTGATACCGTGTCCCAGAAACAAGAGCTCCTCATACGCAAATCTGCACTTTTCTGGCTTCAGTGTGAGTCAGGACGTCTTGATGGCTTGAAGTACAGCTTTAGGGCGCCGAAGACGCTCGTCAAAACTCGAGGAAGACACGACGACGTCGTCCAAGTACACAAGGCAAGTCTGCCACTTCAATCCTGCCAGTACTGTATCCATAACGCGTTTAAAAGTTGCAGGCGCTGAGCAAAGGCCGAAGGGCATCACCATAAACTCGAAGAGGCCGTCCGGTGTTATAAACGCCGTCTTCTCTCGGTCTCTTTTGTCGACTTCGATTTGCCAATAGCCAGTCTTGAGGTCCATTGACGAAAAGTACTTGGTGTTATGGAGCCGATCAAGTGCGTCATCTATTCGTGGAAAAGGGTACACGTCCTTGTGATTTTGTTCAGGCGGCGAGAATCGACGCAGAAACGTAGGGTCCCATCCTTTTTCTTCACTAACACCACGGGGGATGCCCATGGGCTCTTGGACGGCTGGATAATGTGATCCCGCAGCATTTCATCAGCTTGTCTTTTCATGGCCTCACGTTCTCGCGTCGAAACCTTGTACGGACTCTGACGGAGTGGTCTGGCATTTTCTTCGGTTATGATGCGATGTTTCGTGATTGGGGTCTGCCGAATTTTCGATGACGACGAAAAGCAATCTTCGTATTGTAGGAGCGGGACCTTGAGCTGTTCTTCTTTATTGTTCGGAAGTCTGGGATTGACGTCGAAAGCTATGGGAGGGGCTTGGTTCCTCTGAGCAGGTTCCGCAGAGTCGGTAAGGGCGAAAGCACTGGTGGCTTCGACAATTTTTTCGATGTATGCGACCGTTGTTCCTTTGTTCACAGGTTTGTACACGATGCTGAAATTCATGAGCATAACCGTTGCTTTGCCTCCCCGCAGCTCTGCAATTCCTCTTGCGACGCAAATATTTCAGGTGACCAACAGATGCAGACTGCCTTGAACGACGCCTTCCAAGTCATGTGATTTAGAAGCGCCGAGTAAAATAAAGACGCTTGAGCGAGGCGGAAAGGTGACTTGTTCTTCCAGCATATTCAAGGCATGGTGTCCTGACGGCGTGCGCGGCGGTAGTGCTTTTTCTGTGGATAACGTTATCGACTTTGTTTTTAGGTTGATGACAGGACCATGGAGGCATAAGAAGTCCATGCCAAGGATGACATTTCTCGAGCAACACTGTAGGACTACGAAGTCTGTAGGATAAATACGGCCGTTAATGGTGACTCTCGCTGTGCAGATTCCTGCAGGCGTTACGAGATGACCTCCGGCTGTGCGGAATTCAGGGCCTTTCCAAGCTGTCCTAACTTTCTTTAACTTCGCGACGAACGACCCACTGATGACAGAATAGTCGGTTCCAGTAACGACGAGAAAGGTCACGCTGTGGCCGTCAATAAGTACGTCGAGGTCGCTAGTTCGCAGCCTTGCATTACAGTTAGGGCGTGGCGTCGGGTCAGGCTGCGTCGGCTTGTTCCGCTGCTTCCATGTTGCGTCGTCAGGCCACCTTCGGTAAGTGAGCTTTCGCCGTCAGGGCTTTGCCTGGTTGGCGTTTTGTTCGGAAAGCTCCATCGCGGCGTCGTCGTCGTCGGAGGATATTCGGTAGCTCGTCGCACAGCAACCGCACCTCCACCGGTTGCTGCCCTTAGTTTCCCGGATACGGGCTTGGAGACCGGCCCCGCGATGGGCCGAAGTACTGCCGGGGGTGCGGGTGACATGCGGCGGCTGAGCGACGGCGAACGGGAAGAACTTCGGGGTGTCCATTGAGTTCCTGAAAGTAGTCGTCGATGTCACGTGGCCGTTCCCCTGGCTCCGGACGTGGTGCATCGATGGCGAAGCCACGCAGTCCCATCTGTCGGTACTGGCAACGGCGGTAAGTGTGCCCGGCCTCGCCGCAGTGGCAGCACAGTGGGCGGTGGTCAGGGGTGCGCCAAACGTCGGTTTTCCTCGGCGCACTGCGCTGGCCCGCTAGCGAACGCTAGGTCATCGGTGGGGGTGGTGGCGGTGGTGGTGTCTGGCGACGGAAGTGCGATGGCGCGGCGTTTTGGCGTAGACGGGGAGGAGCGTTGTGGCGCACTGCAGCGGCGTAGCTCATAGTTTCTGGCTCGGGCAGCGGTGTTTGGAGAATTCGAAGCGATTGCCGAACTGCTTCTCGCACAATGTCGGCGATCGAATTAACTTGCGGTTGCGCCGAAGGCAACAGTTTGCGCAGCTCTTCCCGCACGATCGCTCAGATCGTTTCACGCAGGTTTTTGGAGTCACTGGCTTGAGCAGCAGCGAATTCTGGAGTCAGGCGACGATTATACTGTCTGGTGCGCATGTCCAGGGTTTTTTTCGATTGTGGTCGCCTCGTATACAAATTCTTGAACGGTGTTCGGAGGATTCCTCATTAGTCCCGCGAAGAGCTCCTGTTTGACCCCTCGCATGAGGAAAAGAACTTTCTTCTCCTCAAGCATGTCTGGGTCAGCGTGACGAAATAGGCGGGTCATCTCCTCTGTGAAAATTCCAACCTTTTCATTTGGTAGCTGAACGCGGGTCTCTAGTAGAGCAGCGGCCCTCTCTTTGCGAGTGGCGCTCGCGAACATTTGCAGAAATGCGCCGCAGAAGACATCCCACGTTCGGAGCTTGGACTCCCGATTCTCTAACCAGGTCCTTGCGGTGTCTTCCAGGTAGAAGTACACACGACGGAGCTTTTCTTCGTTGTCCCAGTGGGTGAGGGTGGTCACACGGTCATATGTTTCTAGCCAGGTTTCCGGGTCTTCAAACGATGACCCATGAAACGTGGGTGGTTCCCTGGGTTGATGAATGACGATCGCGGGCTGGGACGCTCCGGTTGTCATTGTCGCTGCAGTAGAGGTTTCGGCCTTGGCCTTTCGCGCCTTGTCTTGTAGAAGCCCGTTCTCCGGTGGGAGACCTTGCTGTCGGCGGCTTGTTCGCTGCTCTTGGGTTGCGTCGGTGTCTTCTCCGCGACGTGGGCTGGGTTCACGGCTTGACGGAGGCGTCCGGTACATGAACGAAGTAGCACCTCCACCAGATGTCACGGGGTCGTGACGTGGCCGAAGACAGGAGACTTCGTGTTGGGATTTAATTGTTTATTTGAGCGAACCTGTGCCCAGTAAACGGAAAGTCCAATTACAGCAGCAGTCTTGCACAGATAGCAGTCTCGGACTGATAGCGGTGAACGGAGCGTCGGCCTTCGTTCAACAACTGACAAGCGGCGAAGCGCGTCGGCATTTATACTCTTGCCGTCGAATGTTCTAGCGTTATCGCTGGCGCTGGCGTAGGTTCTAGAATAATCTGTACCGTTTGCACAGTGGGCGTGATCTTATCGGAATGATCTACTACCGTCCGGAACCTTCTCGAAAATTGCCGCACGGTTTGCGCTGAGAATTGTGTGGTGTTTTGGAACGATAACAAAAACTTGGGAAATAGAACGTGACATTATATTCAAGTACTGTTTACCCTACGTGTGCTATTTTTTAGATTTATTCTTTTTTTCACAGATTCAACGAATAAGTTGGCGTAGTTTTGAAAATAAGTTCCCCTTTCAAGCGTGTCTAGGCCTAACTACAAGATCAGTGTAAACAAATTGGAAACATATATATTTTCTCGTTTGGTGCATGGTTAAAATTCTTTACTTTTATTATTACTAAAAAACTTCTAGCAATGCTTCGCCCGGTGACACAGACAGACATTCTCATTTTTCTTTTTCATTTCACTGTTTTAAGGTCTCAACTTTCGAAAAGGTGGTGCCACTATCCCAGCTGGGGCACGTAAACCACGTAAACGCTATTCTGCTAAACTATGTTATGCTGTCCCCAACAAACATTTTCTGCAGAGTAACGCCATTGCTTCAACATTCACTATCAAGCTAAAAATAAATTATTACTGTCCATTGACACTGGTTCTGATGGTCTCTTACGCGAACGCCCATATCGAGTTTCAGTGAATAAGCGGCCTATCATCAACAAACATATAGATGCTATGCTCAATCCTGGTGTCATCCAGCCGTCGCGGAGGCCCTGGTCTCCACTGTTGTGCTTGTGCGCAACAAAATGGGTTTGTCACATTCTGTGTCGACTACCGCCGGCTCAATAGGATAACTCAGAAGTATGTATACCTGTTGCCACGCATCGACAATGATCTTGATTGCTTGCAAGGATCCGAATATTTCTTGTCTTTGGATTTACGCTCGGGTTATTGGTAAGTTCCAATGGTTGACTCTGACCAATTGGAGACTAAATTCGTCACGCTTGATAGGCTGTATCAGTTTAACGCCTTGCCGTTTGGATTCTGCAATGCCCTAGCGACTTTCAAACGAATAATGGACATCATCCTTCGCGGCTATAAAAGGAGCACCTGTTTCTGCGCTTCGAAGACATCGTCGTTTTTTGCGACTTTTTGACTCAACTTGTTCGTCTTTGTGCTATTCTCACGTGTCTCATTTCTGCTGGCCTTCACCTTAACATCAAGAAGTGCCGTTTTGCTGCGCGCGAGCTCAATTTACAAAGTTACATCATCTGCCATAAGGGTGTTCTTCTGCACCCTTCGAAAATCTTTGCCGTGGAGGAACATCCAAAGCACAATACCATGAAGACGCTTAGAAGTTCTTAGACGCTCATATTTTTGTCGATTATGCGTTACTTCGCTTCCATCATAGCACATCTTACCAATTCACTGACAACCTGCAAAGGCATTTATGCTTGGTTATACGAGTGCGACAAATCATTTCTCACGCCATGGCACTGAACATCACTCTATAGTAAGTCATTCCGACCTTGATGCGCCGACGGAGATCTATACCAGCGCTTGCGGTGTCAGTCTTAGAGCTCTTTTGCTCAAGGAAAATAAGAATACGAAGAATATGTGGTCGCATACGCAAGTAGAAGTCTCAAGAAAGCCGATAGTAATTATTCCGTCACTGATAAGGAGTGTTTCGCCACTAAATGCGCTTTCGCGAAATTCCGCCTATACAATTATGACCATCTTTTCGAAGAAATCACGGTCCACCAAGCACTATGTTGGATGTCATCGCTCAAAGACCCATCGGCACGCCTCGGTTCTTGGGAGCTTCACCTAAAGAAATACGACATTCGTGTTGTATAGCAATCCGGTCGTAAAAACTCCGACGCTGAAGCACTATTCTGCTCGTGGCTGCCGACTGATCCAACTTTCTTGTCCCATTCTTCATACGTCATGACACCAAAACACATGTTATGGCAGCAACACAAAGATGCGTGCATTTCCCTACTCCTCGACTTTTCGATTGATCCACTAGCTCATCCGGTCTCAACAACTATTCGCCGTCAAGCCGCCCTTTTCGCTATTCCAGACGGTTTCCTCTTTTGGAGGAATGAAACGTTTCAGAGTCTGAAGTGGCTTCTAGTGATACCCATTCACATGCGCTCGAAAATTTTGGCTACTTTCCACACCAATTCACTTCAGACAAGACCAATTAGGCCACCGCCCTTCCATTCAACAAGCATGCTTATAAACTTCTACGCATGTGACCACAGTCGTTTTCCTCTTTTTTTCTAATTTGTGCGGACGCGAACCATCGTGCACCCTAAACACCATCATCCCCTACACGCCTGACTCATCTGAGTGCACCCCAATTTCTGATGTTCCCAGGTATGCCAAAGATTGCAGAAAGTTGGCCCGTTCACTGACAACCGAGGACCAAGGCTACGAGAAGCTAAGGCACACCAACTAAGACCCTCCCTCTACTTTCACTTTCATGCCTGGTGCCATCGTTTGGTTTTCGATTCAATTACGCACTCCTGGTCTTTCATTGAAATCACTGGCCCGATACCATAGGCCCCACCACACTCTCTCCCGTACGTCACCAGTCAATTATGAGACTCGGCCTTTAGCCCTTTAATGCTGGATGTCATGAATTCGCGATGTACTGCTTTGTCGGGAAGCGAAGCAATGAACGCGATATCAACGAATTGAAAAGTCACGTGTAGAATTTAAAGCAGATCGAAACATGCCCTGCGTTTCTAACGCACAAAACATACTCAAAGGTACGGGTGCACGCGCATAAGCGCCTCATTTGTTACTTTGCTGTGTCTGAAAAGTGCGCGATTTTCGCAAACGGAGACTGCAGTGGTTGCAGTGACCTTTGTGCACCAGGTAACTACAGCAGAATCGTTCCAGGTATAGCCCGAGGCCAGTAAAGGCATGCGATATTTCCCCTCGTCGCCGCGCAAGATAAGGGAGCATGAGGTAGCGTCGCTCCCTCACGCGCCCTTATCTTGCCGGGCAACGTACGCGCAGGATATTAGATCGTGCACCGCCACGCCGCCACGCGATGTGGCGACGCGCGCTCTTTGCGCCATCTTGCTGGTAATGCTGCAACCACAATTCTCTTTGAAATACTCGTGAGCAGCGGTAAGTGGTAGATATAAGGAGCTTGCTGTTTGAACCGTGAAACGTGATTTTCAGGGTGGTTCATTGGTTACAGCCTCACTTTCACGACGCAGAGGTCCCCCGTTCGATTCCGCATGCCGGAGCGTTTTTAAAGATGATACTTTTTTAATGACGATGGTCTTTTTTGGGGCTCTTCGACAGAAAAATTTTGGTCTGTCGTTCTGTCTGTACACTTGCCTGTTTGTCCGCCCTTACCGATACCTCAAACGGCACCGAACGGCCAACCTCATCCGCAGCGCCTATCAATATTGCTCGAAATTTGGCGTTCATACTTGTGCGATTTCAATTAAAAAGCCAATATTGCCTATATCTGAGGCACCGTAACAACACGTCGATGTTTTGTATGTGTGTCTTTATACTAAAGAAGGCACATACAAGTAATTCTAATGGCCGTAGTGTTTATCACGCTGCGTTGACAGTGCAACGCGATGCTCGAAAAGGTAAGTGCTTCCAATGCTTTGCTAAGACGACAAGGTGGTGGCACCTGCCCGTCGCTTTGCGTTCTACACATTATAACCTCCGATACAAGCGCGCATCTTTCTCCGCAGGCACGCACGCCTTCCTTCGTTTTTGAACTGCTAGATGGCGCTCGTTTCTAACGTGCCTCGATGCGCTCGTTCACCTCCGCTACACGCTCGAGGCACTAACGCAGCGCCTCCAGAATACCATTCACCAATTTTCTTGCGAAGAACATCGAATAAATGTTTTGCCCACTTTCTCAAGACGCAAGATTTCGACGACATATGCAGGGTTACATGCAGATTCGGGGCCAATTATTTTTCTGGATTTTTTTCTTTCTTGTGTTTCCATATATATAGATAGGTATACATATACGGTTCATGACATCAACGCCGATGCCAACGCCAGTGGCAAAATCCAGACAAAAGTGTCCTTATATATGCTATCGCGATAAAACTTCTAGCAAGTAAGTCACAAAATTTGTTTCTCCTTTAATGCCCGCTGTCAAGTATTCACGGGGCATGCAGCTTTCAGCATAAAAAATTTTGCGCGGTCTCGTTTAAAATAATTTAAGCTAGAAACAATTGTTTTAGAGCTGATGAAGGAAAACGCTCAGCGCATGTACTTATTTTCTCCGTTTTTTTCTTGCCATGTTGACCTAAGTTTTATCCTCAATAATTTTGTTTATTTGGTATGTATGCACTCAAGAAGGGGAGCTAAACATGTTACGTAGTTCTTAGGCGCATTTTTTCTTGCACGATGCTCGCTTCTGAGGCATACGGATCATTTGCCACCTACATGAAAGTATGCATCAAAGTTACATTTTAGATAATTTAACTGCGACATCACTTAAAGGTTGCTCTTAAAAGCTGTAAACTTAAAATGATTTCTATCTTGATCGACATTTTAATAATTCAGGCATAAAAGAGTGAACACTGCCTTGTGACTTACGTCGTCGTGGTGGAGAAATTGTGCATGTGAGTAGCCTCAAGTCCTTTTATGTCCACGCTATACTGACTACGCCTAATGTCGCCAGGATGGCTACGCTCATCACCAAGGCTTGTGTAGTGAACAGTACGAGACGACGACGAAGTAGCGAGGAAGGCAAGCCATGACGTTGGTGACATACGCGCACGACCCGAGCTTGTGCTGGCTTGGGTTTGTGGGCTGCTGATGTTTTTCGGCCTGCCTAGACGTTTGTACGTAAATGAATCACAAGACAACTTATTATATATATTCGCAATACCAATTATATGGACACCTTCGGCAGGATTTTGCTGCCGGCGTCGGCGTTGATGACATGCATCTTATATGTATACGTATCTATATATGTGAAAACGCAAGAAAAAAATCTGTATAAACACTCCAGCGCGTGGAATCAAACGTGGGACCTCCGTTTCGTGAAAGCGAGGCGTTAACTACCGAGCCACACCAGAGCTGTTTTTTTCTTTATTGCCTTGTATATCAAGACTGTTCTGGTTTTACATACTTACAAATTGGTCAAAATACAAGTGTGTCACAAAAGACACCCAGTGAATTCATTAAGGTACTGTCAGCTCTTGCTGACCATTGATCAATACTTGGGCATTCGTAACAATTTCTAAATGCACCCAATCCAGACTCGTACATCCTCTTGGCCCATCTGCACTTGAAAAAAATGGCACACAGATAGCACTTCTACATCCACGTTTCCAAATGCACATCGGGTTATTATATACTGTGCAGGCCCAAAAGCATGATTAGATTATAAGTTACGCCTGCCTCGTTTTTAACCGAAAAAAAAACCGACGCCATGTGGACTTAACAGTAAGTTTTTTTCAAGGTTCTTTGCAATATGCCCCAAAAAAAGACCCCGCTCAAGCAATCAATAAACACGTGTGCGATTGTTTCCGGTTTACTACACAAGTGGCAATGTATGCTCTATGGCACGAATATTTTCCTATCGTGCAACCACGTTTTAACTGTAAGGTACTAGTATGTAATTTAGAGAAAAATGTTTTGACCCCTGACGCTACAAGCATTCTTTTAACACGTTTCAGAACATCCTGTCCTGGGCCTGCACAATATAGCTGACAGCACAATGGTAGAGGCCATAAAACATCGACAAGGTCTTTATACAATTTTTTACGTGGTACTTCAGCCATATACACTAACGAAACTCTGACAAAAAGTGGAAAGACGAAACAATTTCTTTTAAATACCATTGTATTGGTTCGTGCACATTTGACGACGATACGAGAAATGCCGGCAGCATTATAGATAACCTTAGTTGTATAACAGTACTAAAAAAGGGTCATCTTCATCCCACAGAAAAAGGAAACGATTGACAAGTTGTCTTATGTACGAATGAACTAATCTGAGCCCGCCATCTCTAACTTTTCTGAAGAGGTTTGTGTGGCTTGATTTTTCCCACACAGAGCTCTAAACGAAAATTGAAAATACTCTGTGTATTTTCTGTAAACTTAATCTTCTGCAGTGCAAAACCTTCATTACGTACTACAGCTTGCTCACCAGAAACAAGTTGCACGCTGTGGCCCGTGCGAATATCGAAATATCCCAACCTTTCCATTTTTTCACATCATTGCGCAATGACTGTGTTTCTTTTTTCCAATACGGTTCACTGTCGTAATAGTACTCCAGCGGCACTCCTAAATACTTCACTAGTGTTTCCTGCCATTTGATGTTTAGAAATATTATTGGCGTGATGTCCCATTCCCCATGGCAGAAGTCAAGGCACTAGTCCCAGTTCACGGCACTAACACTCGCGGGCAAAAAGTTTTCACAGCATTTACAGCATGCATTATACTGTCATAATTTGTGCAGAAAACTGCAATGTCGTTTGCGTATTCAAGAAGGCTAACCTCAGCTGCATGCAATCTGAAGCCGCTTATTGCAGTGTTAACAATTACTCTTAAACAGAAAGGTTCGAGAAAAAGAGCAAAAATCAGGGGCGATAGTGGGCACCCCTGTCTCACTGACCGCCGCACAGGTATACGCTTACCCGCAGTTTTATTTATTACCAATCTCGCCGTGCATCCTGTGTAAGCCATGCGCACTCCGTCGCTTATCAAACTTCCTACGTTAATGTGCTCAAGTAATGAAAGGAGCAAGTCATGTGACACGCGATCAAATGCCTTTTCGAGGTCAATTTGAAGCATGGCAACATTGAGATGCATAGCGTCAGAACTTTCTAGGATTGGTCGCGCAATGTTTATGTTAATCATTATTTTTCTGCCGGGAGTCTTCTGGCTAATATTTTCATCAATATTTTATAGTCAACATTAGTTAGGCTAATTAGTCTATATGCAGTAACACTTCTTAACTTCGCGGAATCTTCGGTTATAGGTACTAAGACCACGTGGGCTAACAAGAACAATGGTGGAAGTTGTTTACATTTAAAAGGCTCGTCAAATACCTCCTTCAAAATCGGTGAAATTACGAGCTTGAATTCCTTGTATAATGCAGCACTCAGGCCATCAGGTCCTGGAGACTCACCATTGTTTAACTTATCTATTGCTTTTTCAACTTCTCGCTCTGTTATGGGCAATTGTAAAAGTTACTTCCTTTCGCCATCAAGTCTTGGCAATAAAATGAAATCACTAATAAAACGATCTGCGTGTACACTGGTCAGTGTGAATAACTCTTTGTAATATTCGAAAAACGCACCGGCTATTGCTTCTTTCGCTTGGTACCCTGTTACTTTATATTCTATTTCTCTTATTGCACTTTTACAGGCCCGTATCTACTCCGCTCAAAGTGCTCGTTTTGTTGGCATTTCTCCCGCTACCAAGTTTTCTGCTCGAGCTCGAATCAATGCTCCGTAATAACGTTCTTGTTCTATCAACTCTAGCTTCTGTTTAGTTTTGTTTATCTACTCTGAAAATGTACCAGCCTGAGTACATTCTTCCGCTACTAACTGTTGCAAGTTTTCACGCAAGCGCACTTCAAGTTCTTTTCCAGCATGTCTCAGGATACTGGCTTTCTCAAGTGCTTTTAGTTTATTGATCTGTTTAAAAAGTTCCCATTTATGTCCCCAGGATTTAAGTGTTCTATTTGCTAAGTATTCCATGCCCTCTGAAAATGCATATTAAACTCTTCTTCCTTTAAAAGCTTTACTTTAACTTTCCAGAGATCACAAGAGAAATGCTTGTTATTCCTTCTAGGTTTACCCTTTTAGAATGAAACCAAACAATGATCACTAAACGCAACAGGTGTAGCTCTGTAATTATGGCACGAAGGAATAATTTCAGAAGACATGTATACTCTGTCAAGTCTCGCATGAATTTACCGCTGAAAGTGGGTAAACTTAGCCCCTTTTCTCCTGCCAAGACATTCACCCACGCCCTCTAGCTGAGCCTTCGCCACCATATCGATTAGAATGGCAGTGCTTGAATTTATGTATGGCCTGAAATTTGATTTCTCTATACTCAAACAAACGCAATCAAAATCCCCGGCCAAAATCATTTTACGTTCATATCTCAAATACACATCAAGTTTTTCAAAAAACTCCTTTCGGTTTTGAATCACAGTGGGGGCGTACACACACACCAGTCTCCATTTTTTTCTTGGTAAGAATAAATCACATATAATTAATTGAGCCCCCTCACAGGTATTTACGGAGTCACTTTCAGAATAAGGCTCTGCCGAATCAACAAGAGGCACCCTGCAGACGTACCCACCGCGTCACAATTGCACACATCAAACGGTCTCGTGAAAGGCTGTAGCATTCACTCAGCGTGCTCTTCACTGTCTACTTTAGTCTCCTGTACAGCGACGATGCCTAGATTTTGTCCTATGATCACGCGGTAAAGCTGGTTTGGCCGCAGTTTGGCAGAAAGCCCACTTACAGTTAGCGTCGCCAATCTAATCGTCGCCATCGTGATGAGAAAAAAATGGCAGCGTATCCACTGAGCGAATGCTGGAGAGTGGGGTGAAGCATCCATCCGTCCTTTCGTTCTAGCTACCGTCGATCCATGCCTGCGTCTGTGTGGCCGCCCGCGGGTCTATCCGCCCGTCCGTGCGTGTGTATGTTCGTGCGTCCGCACGTCTATCAGTGCGTTCATCCCTGCGTTCGTCCATGCATCGGCTCCGGCGTCCGTACATGCGTCCATCCGTTCGCGCAGCCATCCGTGCGTCCATCCATGCATCTGTCTGTGTGTCCGTTCGTCCACCTATTCAACACTTCAAGTACCACTATTTCGCATTTTTTCGTCATATATCCCTTATATAGAAGCACCGCCATCCAGCGAACATTCCAGGGATTGAACGAGGGGAGGCACACGCACACTTTGTTACGGCTTGCACTTCGTGTCTACTTCCCACCTTTAACCACCCCGAGTTCATGCTATATATTAGTTCGCTTTGGCTTTTAATTTTGGCTTTTAATTAACGCGCACGCTGCAAATTTTTTATTGTTCAACAACTCACGGAAGAAATCTCCCACCGGCACTACCTTGGAGGTCAAAATGTAAAACTGGTTACTCACTACGACTACTACTACTACTACGAGGGACGAACTGGTACCGTTTCAAGGAGCTTCGCCTTTAAAGCCGAGCAAACGACGCTTACATTACCAACACCTAACCCACTGTCCGGCCGACGCTGAAGACGTCATCCCATCACCGCCACGTGAAAGTGACGATGAACGCAGGCGGCCAGTACCCCGAGACTTTTTGGAATCAGCCACTCGCCACTGCTTTTGATCTTCCTGAATCGGCCGCTGCTAGAACGCCGTGTTTCCCTTATTTAGGCGTCGTTTTACTGGCGTTGTTTCGACTGTGTCTATGTCCAAAGTAGCGTCGGGGCCGATGATTGGTTAAGGCTTGTGTTGGGTTTTCGTCCGAGTCGAACGCCGTTGCATTGGAGTGCCCATAACAGCATTTTTATCTGTGTCTTGCTTAAATGTCTCCATCTTTCTCTGGTTGGTCGCTACTGCATGAGATGCCTCTACCACTGCTCCTGACACCGCGGCCTTCCCTGCTTCCTCTTCATCCATCAGCAATTCAGTGTGGCCGGCATTTTTTACTCGACTTGCTGCACTGGCATTGCAATGAGTACAGTTCACCTGTTCATGCCCAAAAGCACGACAACCAGTGCACCTGGGCACCCTTCAGTCGTGATGGATGTGTCCAGTGTCCCGCCAACACGGGCACTGCGGCGCTTATCCTGGCATGACCACCAGTGCCGTGTCACTCCCGAGACGCATCTGGTGGGGTATGCGATACATATTGACACCTTTATTTAGTAATAGCCGAACAAATCTTGTGGTTCACTCAACTCCTTCGAAGTCTTCGTCTCTCTACTTGTCACTGATGACTTCTTTACCTTCACCCTACAGTCTCTACGTTGACGTCAAAGGCTACTCAATGCAATTTGAGATGAACCTCTTGCCTGTCTGGGTAGACGACGACGCAGGCCAGTCTTTCACGGAAAATATGTCAGCGTCCGGCCTCGTCTTCTTGGCCTCGTCTGTCTACATGTTAAGAAGCCAGATGTGCGACATCTGATATGCTCCTATGCCCCTCACCTCTTGAATGATGCCTTTCCCGGAGTTCACAAACGCTCCTCCACTCGACTTTCACCCTTCACTTCACAGAGTTGAGCACTGCGCCACCACTTGGATGAAAATGACGCTGCGCTGCTGAAAAATCGCAGCAAACTATTGCTGATATGCAGTGACTTACCGTGCCTAGATATGGCGCTCCCGTCGGCTTTCTCAAGTGAAGGCGAAGCATTGAGTGAAGGGAGGTTTTAGAATACGAGAGTTAGTACCTTGAGCAGCTTTCGGAAGTCATTAATCCCGTACAGACGCGCTGAGAGGTCGCAGTGCAGAACCAACGCGAGTCTGAGTCCTTCTACTGAGGGCAGTGGTGGTAGACTTGAACGGTAGTTCTTGGGAAGTGATGTGCACGAGAAACCACGGCGAGCGTTGGCCGCTTTCACAGCTCTTGACGAGCCTTCCATCCTGCGTCCGCACGCGTCGTTGACCAGAAGCAGAATGACTGAGCCACCCCGGAGCACATCCTTCACAGTTCAAAGGGCAAAAGCTACCGATATCTACCACTTACCGCCGCTGAGTAGCTCGGAGGGAATTTCGTTTTCAACATTACCACCAAAATGGCGAAAAAAGCGCCCGTCACTACATCGCGTGGCGGCACCCGCTCTAAATTCCTACGCGTATTTTGCCCGGCAAGGTAAAGGCGTTTAAGGAAGCGACGCTCCCTCACGCGCTCTTTCTTATCTTGCGGTGGCGAGGAGAGGAAGGTTGTACGCCTTGACTGACCTCGGGGTTTACCTGGAACGAAGGCCATGTGCCGTGCTCCCGACCGGGTTGCAGAAATTAGGTGCCCTTTCTCATCTTCTAACCACTACCATCACCACCTGGAACGATGCTGCTGTAGTTGCCTCGTGCACAAAGGTCACTGCAATTATTGGAGTCTTCGTTTGCGAAAAGCGCGTGCTTTTCAGACACAGCAATGTAACTAATGAGACGCTTGTTCGCGTGCACCCGTGCATGTGAGTACGTTATGCGTGTGAGCAACACGGGGCATGTTTCGATCTGCTTTCAATCCTGCACGTGACTACTCGATTCGTTGGTATCGCGTTCATTGCTTCGCCTTTCCGGCAAAGCTGTGACTTTTTCATTCACATTAAACTTAAATAAGCGTACTGAACACAAAATTATACCGGCAGACACCTTGTAGTAATAAAATCGACGTAATGTGAAGCAAGCGATTAGGTGCTTTTTGATTTTTGAAGTACTCAATGTTAATTTTTGTGAAATAGTAATTTATGCTGTGGCATTTCATTCGCTATTTTACTCTAGTTGTACACGTATTGATCTATAGCCTGGTATGTACCATGCATGACTCATAACTTATGTTTGGAATACTCATGAATTATAAATTTGGTATAATTCAAACCAATAAAACGCCTACGAAAACATTATTATTCGTCATGCGTATAATGACATTCATGACATGTATGACATGGTTATGATTTCTAAGGCTATCTTCTAAAATTTACGCTCCGCCACCCTCGTCTAGTGGCTATGGTACTGGGCTGCTGACCAGCAGGTCGCGGGTTCGAATCCCGGCTGTGGCGGCTGCATTTCCGATGAGGGCGGAAATGTTGTAGGCCCGTGTACTCATATTTCGGTGCATGTTAAAGAACCACAGGTGGAGGAAATATCCGGAGCCCCTACACTACGGCGTCTCTCATATTCATATGGTGGTTTTGGGGCGTTAAACCCCACAAATCAGTCAATCAAATGAATTCTAACATTTATGTTACAGCGAATAATATGCCATATGATAGATAACTATTCAACATAGTAGAGTAACGGAACGGCCGCGAGACCACCGGTGTTTTACCTTGCAAACATTGATTGATATGTGGGGTTTAACGTCCCAAAACCACAATTTGATTATGAGAAACACACCTTGCGAACGTGCCTTTGGCAAGTATCAGAAGTTTTATGCTTAGAACTCTCCATTATCTTCAAGTTACTTTAGATCATGCCGTTTCAGTGTGTGTGTATTGACTGCTGACCCGCAAATCGCGGGCTTGATTCCGGCCATGGTGAAAGCTTTCTAATGCAGGCGAAATACCGGTGACATGATTAATGTGCGATGTCAATGCATGCTTAGAACACCAATGGTATGCATTGCCGGACAAACCAGTGTGAATGCGTAGTGCTTTTTTAGTGCAAAATGACCAGCTGAAGAAGAAAGTACAGAGTGGTACTCTCAGATAATTTGATTTTTTACGTCACTGCGCTTCATTATGCCAACAAGTCACCGGTAAAACGTGGTTGCACACAACATGAGCACTAACACTACGCCTTGATCAGCGAGTGCGTTAATGATAGCGCATCCGAAAAATGAAATTCATGGGGGTAATTATGGTTACGGAAGCCACAGTAAGAAAGTTTAAACCCAATGACTCAATGTAAAATACGTCCAATAATTCTCGAATGATTGTGTAATGGCTAGATCTTCTTTAATATAGAAGTCAGTGTAAAGAAAGCTCGAGAATGTCACTTTTTTCAGTGCTGAGCTAAATGGGAGCCTGAATTAGTCGGCAAATATTGCTCACAGTAATGGGCGATGATTCACAAAGAGGCCTGAATGATCAGCACGCATTTTGTAACAACAGAAAGGAATAATGTTTTTTTACTGGACCACGTCTACGCTGCACTAAACAAACCACACGTGCTTCTTCTGATACTGAAGCTTTTCATTTTTCGTTTACACCTAAGCCTCTACAGCGCAGTCCGTTTACGGAGAAGGGTGGTAAATACAATAGGTATGTATTATCTAGTGGCCACATTCTCAAGATTACGAGCCATTTTAAGGCAATAAGGCATTACTACATGTGTGTTCTTTTTGTTGTTTTGTACACTTCTAGTGCTTCCCTTTCAGCGTCTGAAGCTAAACTGCTGAGACCAACGTTGCTATCACACTTGTGTAACACGCATCTTGCATCCTTCTTAACTGCGCGTTGAAGCTCTTGGTCGCTGTGAGATGGCACTAATTTTATAATGAGTGTTCTAGGAACACTAATAGGCAATCGCGGGTTCACAACTTTAGAGTGCACAGACTTCTATGAATAAAGGTCCTTACGGGCACGTGGCGAGTACATCCAGCAGGCGCCACCAACTTGTAATAATGGTTGCAAATGAAGAAACTGCAGAATACCATCCCTTCTGAGCTCATTGATGAGAGTTCACCCCCCCCCCCTCTTCGTCGTAATCGTTAGCGAACAGGGACAAAATATCAGATACATCGACCGAGGTGAAGCTAAACACGAAGGCTATGTCACAGTGGCTGATTCTTTGTCGCTGTTCAATGACAGCGGCAAGCGTTAAGCTTCCCGCCGCTTTTATATTTCCTATGATTATCTCACACCAACCCCAAAGAAGTTGTGTGGTCGCTTTCTGTGTTCTATGCTGCTCGCCTGCTTTGTACTAAGGTTCCACAGTATGCGTACCTGTAACTTCTCCCGAATTACCGGGGAGACTCCCAAATTTTCCATTCACCTCCCGATTGTACGAATGCCATCTCGAGCCTCCCGAAATGTAGCCACCACAGCAGGGACGTTTTTTATCGCACGCTTACGTCAGCCTGTCCTACTGCGACATTGCTGGTACTGCGGAAGATCACTGGACAATATATTTACGTAGGTAATTGTAAGTATATCACAGAGTACCGCTAAGTATATTCTACGCACCATAGCACCGCGCTATTGGTTGGTGCGATCATGCCACCATAAGATTTAAGAAAGTCTTGGACTCCAGGAGGGACGGCTTACAAATTGCAGCTGCCCCTCAGATGTGATTTTAGTCGCCTGTAAATGGCTTTTTCGGAGCATGAAAGGTAATGGTAAATAAACATAGCCAGACTGTGGCTGAAAGAAATCTAGTTTATGTAAAATCTTACTTCCATCACATGACACGCAAAGTAGAAAGGTTGCCAACAGTTATGAGGATGAAAGAATTTTTTCGTCTTTGTTCCATGTTGCGAAAGTTTGTTCAATGATGCACAAAAGTAGGCGCATGGCTTGTGGTCAACGGTAAATGAATAGTTCCCCTGAGGGAATCACGGATGTTATTTACGAAATATCCTTTTCTTTTGGCCATTGCTACGTAGAACAGACGAAGCACTGCTTGAAAAAAAAGGGTGCAATATAGTACAGAGTAGTCGTTCCTTCCCACATGGAACATGATCTAGTGCTAATTTACTTGAATTAACACTGTAGGCGATTCGGATGTACGCCGAACATAATAATGATACTGATATTGTACAAGTATTACGGCAAAAAGAAAAGGGAAATAATGGAGGGCTTCTTAAGAGCTAAAAGCGAAAAATGCGCAAGCACCCCTTTGCTCACAATGCATCCTAAAGAATTGCAATTGTTAAATAGTTTTGTGTAATCGAACCCAATCGTTTTGATGGCCATTACTATTTTTCCAGTTTGCCGTTAGTGCGCATGTGGTTGGTGGCTGTTGTTATAATTGATATAACTTTTGTACCGTTTGTTTGACGTTCGCACTGTAGTTTTTTTCCGTACTGTATAATTTCGGTTGATTTATGTTGCCATTCATGAGCAAGTGCCAGGATGATGTCTATTCATATTCAGCTGCTTTTGCCTTCCGTTTCGCAGTGGAACTTTCCTGCCATCCCGTGTGCTCGCTTTTATTCGTGTTTTTTTTTCGCGGAGACCAAATTTGTGTTCATAGTTTTCTAATTGTACAAGAGAAGCAGAATATTGTGCTAGTGTTTATGAAAGCTGCAACACATGGTGCTTAAGCTAGCACAGAAATAATGGACAGTACACAGCACAAGCATGCTTCGATGCTTTTCACTGTTCGAACTCGCGTGGCCTGTAGCTGATTATTCACAGTATGAAGTCCAGCTAACGTTCAGTCGCTGGCCTTCACCACCTTTACCCTTTTGGGTGCAACAATTGAAGTCGGGTAACGAAGCTCACAGCCACCCACTCCTTTATCCAAAAAGATTATAAGGCCACCAAAACAAAAAAATGAACAGACACAAGAGCGTTCATAGCCGCAAGCAAGAAAGTCAGGCAAATCCATAAACTCTGTATCATCCCCTTGGTGGCTTAATAATCGCAGCACTGACCATAGTTCCCTGCAATAAATATTCTAGGAAACGCTGTGACAACAAGATGGGAAAGTTGCTCATCATGAGTCTCATTCGTGCCGTCATTTTCCACGTTTTTTTTAGACTTTGCCGGATGTAGTTGGCCTTCCCAACGCGCTGTGTTGATAATATATGAGTTTATCGTCCTTGAACAATGATGTCGTTAAAAATAATGCCGTAGAGAATGGCTCAGGAAAGTTCAAGCATCTGGTATTCCTTATTGTTCACTGCCATCATAGAGTAAACAAAACTCTACCTCTAAATGCAACTCTAAATGCAACTGCGGTTGCCGGGAGCACCACCATGGTCACTTCGGGCCGCCAGATGATCCCCCGTATCAGCTCATACACAGTGGCACACAGGTGCTCTCAGTTAAGGAGATCGCTAGGAAGCGTTTTCGGTGAAGGTGGTCAAAGCAACATTTGGGCATGGCGTTGTGTGTATTTCTATAGATGTTGCTATTATAAACATAAAAACTTGGAAGGTTTTGGTGAGAGATTTGAAACCCACAACTCCCCCTTCCTGCTACGGCTACGTAAATGCTCCCAGTTTTTTTCTGACAGGGCAGAGAAATAGAAATTGGCAGTGTCCTGACGGCTGTTAATTCTTATGCTATGATCAAGTGCAAATGTATATTAGTTTTAAAGTATTTTTGATTACATGTTACCAATGTATAAGAATTTTGTCAAGAACAACTATGTACCTGGGCGTCGCGGCACTTTTAATTAAAAAATAGCACCTTGACAACCATTTTATTTCTTGCTAAAAGATTGCTACCTTGAAGGATGGCAAGCTCAGAAATAGCATTTTATTTTTATCTACCTTTATTTATGTGATTGTACAAGACTGCGCGGCAGAGGCTTGAGTTTTATGACACACACCAACTTGCATCATTCTAGAAATACTTGATCATACTGAATATACTGAAATACTGAACCCTGTCTCCCTGTCCTTCCTCATTTATTCCTCCTCCTCCTCCTCCTCCTGTTATGACCCTCAAGCGAGGGTTGACAGTATTATTAAAAAATAAAAATAAATAAATCATCAGATATCGTTCAAGCTGGACGTTTAAATGACATTACAATCTCTAACTTTCTAGTTTGGGGTTGCGTGCGCGTGCGCAACTGTTCTAGCATGCGGCAGTGATGAACGGGCACCAGAAGTCTACTGAGCAGGGGCAGTTGAGATGGAGCGCGAAAGCAAGTGTAGGTACTTGCATCCTGTGTTCACGGTCAGTAAACGCCCTCCAGAGTGTGGGAATGACCAGACAAGGTGAGCTCTCCTAACTTTTTTTTTTCGATTGACCTATCAGTTATACCAGACCTAAGAATATAGCAAACGTAGTTTACTTGACCTGTAAACTACCGCTCGTAATATGACTGGACGAATACATCACGAATACAGTCGAATTCGTGTCGTTTACTTGGACTAGGAATAGCATTGATCGAAAGAGTGCAAATGCACGTCGAAGCGCAAAGTTGACATGAAGCCTTTGCCAAATGACATTCAGCCGCAGTCTTGGCTAGCTTCTGTCTACACATAAATGGTAAGGCTCGTAATATTTTCCTTGTACTTATTTTTGCTAATCGAGAAGCTCTCATTCAACCGTTAATAAATAAATGCCGATTAGCGGGGTCCGTTGTACCGGCACACAGTATAGTGCGTGTTGGATGACATCCGTGAACAGTGCATTTTTGCTGAACATGACTATATGATGACCAATAGGCACTTGATAATGTAAAATCTTACTCGGTCATATTTCGGTTAGAGGAAGAATACACATGGCCTGAAATGCGACAAATCAGAGCACGCCGGAGCCAACAAAGCAGAAAACTGTGCGAATTGGTATATATTCAGACCACACATATATCTTCAGACCACAAATGTTTTTATCTTGTACTGACAGCACGACGAATTCGAGAATATTGTCACCCCCGTTGGCAATTGACACACTATGCACTACTTGATGCTTTCAGAAAAAAAGAAAACAGCTTTGTACTCAAGTGAAAGTAAAAAGGCAATTTTTACATGCCAAGATTCAACATTTTAATGTTCCTTTTAGGAAAGGCGATTTTTCAGATTCGCCATGGAGAGGGCAGCTCCCTCGTTAAAGCCGCCCTCTGCAATAAATGGGGAACTTTCGAAACTACTTTTTTCTTTTAAACAAAAATTGTGATGACGCAATTTTTCCTATAAAAAGGACTATTCGTTTTGCTTTTCATTCACGTGCGAATCTAATCTTTTATTTGGACCTGAAATTTGGTCTGGAAATTGCACTTGTCTTGAAGTTGCGATTTATTTTTCGTGCAGTTTAGAAACATCAGTCGTCTGGAAATGTGTTCATCAAAAATATATTTTTTGTAGATTATTCTTACTAGGGTAGGAAACTGTTCTAAAAATGATAACAGAACATTATCATAAAACATCTGTAGGCGCGTATACATAAAACTTGAAGTAATAACTTCGAGCTTCGAACGCATTACAGAAACGTACTTGCTTAATGTCGGAAACAATTTTATTGAAACATACTAGGCTCTGAGATTTATTATAAACAACCAAGCACATAACAGATTCTGCGATTTATGGAAAGTTTCTTGATGGCCGAAATAGGTTCTTTTCAAAACATTTATGGAATTGGCTTTTTTCAGCACCCTGAAAACAAGTTTCTAAAATACATTCCAGATGGTGTCCAAAATGGATGCTACGTTTGGCATGAAGTGACCCAGTTGCGATTGGTGCAAACAATTATGCACAAAATGAGCAGAGCTTCTACCAAGTCGTTCGAGCTAGGCTTCTACCCGTTGGTGACTGGTCCACCGAAGCCCGCGAAACGAAGGCCGATTAGTGAATAGCATTTCGAAGCAGTCCAAAACAAAAATAAATATATTAACAAGCTGAGATCAGGCATGCGTGTTTTATTATTTTCTTAGCATTAATTATTTAGACTACTTTTGAAAGGGCAGTGCCAATACACAGAGAAAAAATACATAGAAACAAAGAGCGCTGTCTTTCTTTTCTCTTTGTCTTTGCGCTTACCTTCCAAATATTATGAAGCAACTAGCGCAAACCAATGTACTCCTCATTCATGCTACACAACCGAACACCCAAATTGCACATGCCAAGTAGAGTAATTCGACGTTCAACGCTCTTAATGAGGTGCCGTTTAAAATGCACGATATCAACAGGAGATGGGATGTTTTTTGTCTGTTTTTTTAGATATAGCTTGCATTTAACGAAGTTTTGATCAAGAGCGTATATGGTATGCGACGTCAGCCCGCCAAGGTCAAGGTGAAGGAGCGACGTAAAAATAGTCCAATCCTTTTTCTACCTCACTCCATAGATCTTGGGGCGCAGGGCCACGAAAAGGGCAAGTGGCATTTATTAGAAATTGAGTGTTTTCCCGCGACATGTAATTTGGCAAATCTTAACAGGAATGATCTTGAGGGCCCAGTACACCATTACGCTTGCCTGCTAAAAATGCCCAAACGTAGTGAGGGGCCCTTTAAGGTGTTCACCGATAGGGGAGAAATTGCTCCTACGTGATTACACCTAGAATCCCTCTCTTCTGGTATGTCAGTGGTCTGGTTACTTGCTCCTGCACTGCCCTTCCCTGCAACAACGAAACGAGCCCCACCGCGGTGGTCTAGTGGCATAAGGTACTCGGCAGCTGACCCGCAGGTCGTGGGTTCCGATGGAGGCGGAAATGCTGTGGGCCCGTGTGCTCAGATTTAGGTGCACGTTAAAGAACCTCACGTGGTCAAAATTTGTGGAGCCCTCTACTGCGGCGTCTTTCATAACCATATGGTGGTTTTGGGACGTTAAGCCTCACATATCAATCAATCAATCAACAAAAAAATGAAAGGGACCCAAGAGAGTGGTAATTGAATGATGGACACTTGAACTATAATGCTAGATATTGAAACGAAAGACCACATACTGCGAATTGCGTGGGAAATGCATGCCTACGTTCAATCACTGGCGCCTTTTCATTATTACATACCAAAAACGTAAACATGAAATCAGGGCTTCCAGGCGTAACCAGAGCAACTGAGTTTTTCTCATACCTTCATAAAAATAGACAGACAATAAAGCAAAAAAAAGAAATAAAGCAACTCTAGTATTCTAAAGTGCGAGCGCTCCTCCTACACAGGTAGTAAGTGGCTTTCTAGCAAGACATTTGAACCCAAGATGGCGCACCTTGGCGCAACTCTGCGACCTGAAGGTAGCGTATACAGTAACTCTTGTTCCGGCCGCCGCTTGCGCCCACTGTCTGGCACCATGTCCCTGAGCGAGCCTGCCGGCGTTGATGTCATAAACCGCGCTCCGCCGAAAGCCACCCCTCCTGTTTCTTTAACACCACATGCCTACATAATGATGCACTCGCTTCGTACGCTGTTCCGCTGTTGGCGTTGGCTTTCTGCGCATGCGCATCTCAAGCGGCAGTTCAATGACCAGAACACAATCGGTAATGTTCCTGGTAAAACAAGAAATGTTTATATTTGCTCCTGCACAACCGTGCGTTGGATTGTAGGTAAATGTGAAAGGGGTGAAAAGGTATGTGTCGCGCTGCTAACCCTCTATATGGGTCATAATCCTAGCCATGGCAACCTTATTCCGACGGGTTAGATAAGAAAAAAACACACAATTGCTTGAATCCAACATTCATTGGCACATAATCATGTGAACTTGAGGCACAAAACACAATATTTACATCATTGCACTCTAAGCCAAAACAGAGCAACGGGGATATAGGGGTTACTCCTTTGAGGGAGCAAGTGCATTGAAACTCCCTATACTCCCCTGAAAAGACCAATTGCAAGGAGACGAACCGTTACTCTCACTTACTCTTTTAGGGGAAGAGCGGTTACTCCTGCCACTTGCTCCTTGAGGACCAACCGTTACCCCTGCCAGATGCTCCTCAAAGACCAACGGTTACTCCTGCCACTTGCACCTCTAAGAGCATCCGTTACTCCCGCCAGATGCTCCCCAAAGGCCAACGGTTACTCCTGCCACTTGATCTTCAAAGACCAACTGTCACTCCTGCCAGAGGCTCCCCGAATAACAACGGTTGCTCCTGCCACTTGCTCTCCTAGGACCATCTGCTACTCACCACATGCTCCTCAAGGACTAACGGTTGGTCTCACCGACTGCTCCCCATGGAATAAATGTTTGTTCTTGCAATAACTCGGTGAAATGAACCACTCATTCCCGGTTTACTTTCCCGAGGATGGACTGTTCAGTTTTCCATGCATTTCTGCAGTTACTTCTGGCGTTTGAGTTTATAGTTTCATTCAGAAACTGTTTTTCAAGGTCTCAGCACGTTGCCCAAGCTCCTTGGATTGTGGTTGAAATTTTCAAGTCAAGATCATTTTTGTGACTCTTAAAAAACAATTAGGTGTTTGTAACACAAAAATAAAGAAACATTCCATTCACACATTTTATTGGTACTTTACTGCAGCAGTGTCTGTGTGTCACAGAACGAGCGCTCAAAAAGGGCGCGCCGCCAAATTCTCGTTACGAAACGCTGGGGTGACGTTGCGAGGTCAACAATAAAAGAACAAAAAAGAGAAAACAAACACCCAAGGCTCCCCGGGCGTGCGACACTCTCCCCTCGGAAGCGTGGCTTCGCCGACGAACCTCCTCACCCCACATCGGCGGCCGAGCAAGCACTCGAAATTTCTAGAAGGAAAGGGGCGTGTTATGCCGGGTTGAGTCATCTGTCGGGGACGGCCCTCGTACAGTCTCGCGCCTTCCCCCAGCCTCCACTGCGCATCGCGCCGACGAAATGATGAGAACTTTCTGGAATGTCGCGCGGAAGGTATTTAACCGAGCAGCGGAGATGAGAGATCAGGAGAAGACGGAAGTTAGCGCCAGAGCGCGTAGGGATTGCGCCGTGTAGTCGGCGAAGGTTTTGTCCGTAGAGACAAAGCAGGAGACGAAGATGATTTCTACCTGAGGGGTAACGACTCGAGCTACAGGCAAAAGCGTGTGTTTACCGCTATCGAGCGAAGACGCGAGGCAACAGCTGTGTGTGTGAAGCCGACGTGTTTCCGGCGAAGAAGTTTGAAGCTTGGAGAGAGGCCAGTTGAAGACGCGAAGTTTCCTGGAAGAGAAACTTCAGGGGCAGCGGAACGACAACAACGCTGCACTTTGAGTGAGTGATTCTCGGAAGAGTATCATCCAGACTTTTGTTCCAAGAACTTTGGACTGAATAGGTTTTCTATCTCTTTAGTCTTCAAGTGTCTTGGTTGTTCAATGCATGCGACTGCATTGTAGTGCGTATTGTTGTCTGTGTCCGTGGTTTCATGTGGCTGATTGTACTGTGTAGTACGTTGTTAAATTGGTCACATATTGTATGCAACTATTGTGGAGTGTGCATTCTTGTGTATTGTTTTCGATCTGCCATTATTGAGAATATAATTTCGTTTGTTTATCAACTCTCGGCTCTGACTTGTTCTTTGGGCCACAGCCGGCGTCCGCTGGCGCGCCAAAAAGGACCACTTCTAAATTGTCCACGCTATCGTGGTGCGATTCAGGGGGCCGATACATCGGCCCTTGGAATTAGCCCGGCGATCGCCTCCCTAATAAACGGGACCTGTGACACTGTGCCACACGCACTATAGCTGTTGGCTGCATACCACTAGACACTCCTAGCAGTCTGCACAACAAATCAAAAGTTCTCTGCGCTTTCACACGAAATACGATATTGAAGGCCCAGTACGGGGCAATCGAAGTTGCCAGAGCACACAGCAGGTTGTTTTCAGCGATGGAGACATTCTCTACCTGTACCTTGAGGCCAGTTGATTCAAGCACGCTAGTGCCCTTAAATGATACCATGGGCACAGAGTATGAAGTATCATTGCACTGCAAAAAGGAACACTGAATTAAGAGATGCTACACGTCAAACCACGATAGAGCTATGAGGCATACTGCAGCGAACGTCTTTGCATTAATTTAGACTACATAATCTTCTTTATTGCATTGTTGCAAAGAATTAAGTCAATTCTTCTCAATGTTGCCTCTAGTCTTTCCAACACAGGGGTTAGTCTGTCAGCCAGCAAGTTCCTTCTGATAAGAGTGGTGTTGATACAACTTCTCCGCAGCATGTCCAGCCGTTCATAACTAGCTGAACGTTTTGAAATATCTGACATCTCTGATGCGTAGTTTTAGACAGGATAATGAGCCTAGATTTTTATACCCGTTTTACTGGTGAGCAGTTCCCTCAACTATGAATACAGATTAGAAACAAAAGCTAGCAGGACCCTTCAGCTTCGTCTTCAAGAGCGAAGATCACGATAGCATGATCTGGCCCCATGCGCACAGCAATGAATCGTGCCACAAAGAACGGCACATTCATGTGTAACGCGGCCATTTGAAACTATCCTAGAATGCCTACTGCAACTACACTTGTAAAGCACGCACTACGCGTGCTTATTCTCTGTGCGACTGTAAGCTGCCACGGGCACCTTCACTTTTACAAACTTTTTAATGGGTGGGCGGCTTTAAACCACCCATTTATTATCCAATTCTCATGTTTATAAGAGTATAGTGGATTACCGCCTGGCCGGGGAATGACATTGATAGTGAAAACACAGCACCCACCAGAGTAAAAGTATACTGCTTAAAAACACGTTTTGGCTCTCACATGGGAGCCTTGTTCGCAATGCAGCATAAGCAGCAAGTTGGCCTATTTATAAGGTCATGTAGTCACATGTCTGGAGCCACGCTTACGCTTCTGGAAGTTTACCACAGCTCTTGGTTCTAATCAACAAGGATTCTCGATTAAACCGTGGAAAGTTGTTTTTTTCCGTGGCTATGGAGGAAGCACCTTCCCAGTTGATCACATGACCCGTGAATACAACATGTTCGGCGAGGGCATTTACATCACCTTTTTTGTTTTTCACATCATCACAGTGCTCCCGTAACTTTTTCTTGAAATAGTCGGTCTCACTGATATAGACTTGTGTGTAATCTGTGTACGGGGTTCAGTAGACAACACCTGAATACTTCTTCCACTCCAACTTGTCCTCGATGTTTGCGAGGCTGTTTCCAAGTTTCAGAGCAGGCATATGTGAGACCTATATGCCGTAGAAATGTAAACGTCTGGAGAGTGCATCACTGAAGTCCGGAACATACGGCACCAATGGCCTCTTCTTTAGTGAAATTGACCAAGAAAGTTGAGGATGGACTGAACTGATCCATGAAGACAGGTAATCACATGTGGCCAGCTCCTGATGGATGGTCTCCAAATCGCTCCGTGCGTCCGCTGAGCCCGTTGTAAGTGTCCAGACTCGGCGTTTGTGGCAGGAAGGATTCAGGGATCTTAAATTCAGGTCGCAGCTAGTATGCGTGCTCTTCTCGTATACGAAGAACTTCAAGCTTCTCTTTTTCGTTTTACGAGAATATTGAGGGAAAAAAGGCAGTCATGTGATTCTTACCCCCGTAAAATGTATAGAGTCATGGATCAAATTCAGGTGCTCCTCGTAAAGTAAGTAGACAGGGGGCTTGAAGTTCTCAGTGTAAAGGAAGAGCACGCATACTGCCTGCTACCTGAAATTCACATCGCTCAGTCTACCCGGTTACCCATCGTTAATTTTCAACTAAGTTCATTGTCAACTTTTACAGCCAATTCAGCCAAACAATCTTTCAGTAAACACGAGAGCATCTGTGTAGTGTCTTCCGTGCTCCATTGAGTCACTCGCCAAAACTTCACATTTATATTACATACAAATCTCACATGTGCCTGCTCTGCAACTTGGAAACAGCCTCCCGAACGTCAAGGACAAGTTATAGCAGAAGTTTCTAGGTGTCGTCCATCGAATCCCTTGCGCGAATGGCACACAAGTTTATATAGGTAAAACCAAAAATTTCAAGAGAAAGGTATGTGAGCACTGTGATGACGTGAGAAACGAAAGTGTGATGAGAAATTCCCTCGTCAAACATGTATTTACAGGCTTTGTGATCAACTGGGAAGGTGCTTCCTTTATAGAAAAAAAACTTTCCACGGCTTAATCTAGAATTTTATTTGATTGAAACCAAAAAATGTGGTAATCTTCCACCAGCGCATGCGTGGCTTCAAACATCTGAATACACGACCGTATAAAAAAGCGAACTTGCTGCTCATGCTTTATTGTTAGCTAGGCTCCTGTGTGAGGGCCGAAACACAATTTTTAAAGACTATACTTTTACTGTGGTGGGTGGTGTGTTTTTATTGTTAATTCTCATGTTTCATGAGCACTTTTTATGACGTAATTTCAAGCACTATTGTGGTTTCATGGTACAACACAGGAGGTATAGGTTCGATTCTTACTTTGGTCAGATTTGTTTCTCAGTACTTACTTCCTTTCATCTTTCTAAACTTTGCATTTGTATACAATGCCGAATTTTCACTCTCAGCGAATAATGTTGCCCCCATGAACGCCAGAACATTTGCGGAACGAGCGCTTTAATTTCACATGTTAATAAAAGGTCCCTGACACACTCAATATATCTCCATATACTTAGAACCATTGCTCCATAACTCAAACTATTGTCTCCATAAAAGGTTGGTGAAATGGTGTCGCTGCTTAGCATATAGTGATGGTTGTGCATAAACAATTATTTAGTAGTCTCTTACATGAGAGCACCAAAGCCATCAAAACTTCCAAGGTACTGTCCATTTTTGAAACATTCTTTTGGGAAACTTATAGCACTGCACGTAGCTTATGCATGCATTACTTGGCCTATTCAGGAACACATATGGGTTTTGCCAGTATATCCTTAAGCTTACGGGAGGATACCAAAAGTCTGATCAACATAAAAGTTGCAGGTAATCTTACATAGAGGGAAATGAAAGCCTGCATCCTGTCTTTCACAAGGCTTGGTAAGAAGCCAATTGAGGCGGTGAGCTCGAGGTCTGAAATAAACATACTTTATAAATTAGGCTTGCATAACCCAAAATTTTCTATGTAAAGCTCTAGGCAGGAACAGACACTGAAATAATTTACCCTGCTGTTATGAGGTAACTATGTAATGGCCAATAAAGGCATTTTTGAGCTCTTTTTCTATACATCTATGAACACCTAACCTTATGCTCAGCTCAGTGGGTAAAGAGACTGCCAAGGCAGGTCAGTGGCACCATGTTGAAATGCCTGACCAAAACACAGTTTTTTTATATTGTTGCGGGTTCGCGGCTATGCAGCTATGCGGGCGGTGCGAAGAAGAAGACGACGACGTTGGTGGGCTGTTCGAAAATACACAACGGCTGCCATCTTGACTGCTGGAGTACTTTTCTACTCTAAAGTAGTAAATACATTCGCAACATTTTTGGTGGAGATGCTGGGTACGACGCAAGACGGAACTTCGAAGCGGACGTGTTCTCGACTGCCCGACCATGGCAACAGAAACCAATTCTGCCGCTCCTGTTTCAGCCGCGACTCCGGCGCAGCCTGTACAGCCGGTCGTATTGACGCAACCGCGCGACCCTGGCAACTTCTGCGGCACCGACCATGTTGACGTGGACGACTGGATTCCGAAGTTCGAGCGGTTTGCAGCAGTGTACCGGTGGGACCCTACGATGATGCTCGCCAACGTTGGCTTCTATCTCTGCGGAACAGCTGGCGCGTGGTTCGAGGCTCATGAAGCGGACATAACCAGCTGGGATACTTGCAAACAGAAGCTTCGTGACCTGTTTGGTAAGGCCGTCGGACGCCAGCGGGCCGCTTCTAAAGAACTCTCTGGTCGGGCACAAACTACGACCGAATCATATGTCACCTACATCCTTGACGTTCTCGCCCTTTGCCATCGTGCCGACCCCAACATGTCCGAGGAAGACAAAGTAAGCCATTTACTTAAAGGCATTGCAGATGATGCTTTCAACATACTGGTTTCCAAAGACTGTTCCACCATTGATGACATCATCAAAGAGTGCCGCCGATTCGAAGAGCTGAAGAGTCGCCGGGTCGCCAAGAATTTCTTGCGACTTCCGAACACGGCCGCTACGTCATCTTGCGAGGACCTTCAGCCGCCATGCAGTCAACCACATAACAACGAGAGTGTAGTTCGCATCGTTCGTAGAGAAATCGAGGCCGCGTCTCCGTCTTTTCTGACCCGCCCATCTGATGATCGACCAACGATCTCGTTGATCCAACAGGTCGTGAGAGAGGAGCTGGCAAACGTTGGGCTGCAGCCTGTATGTTCGTTGACGGAACCTCGGGTCAGTACCATAGCGCCTTCTCCTGCACCAGAAAGATTCCGCCGCTATCGTGATCCTGCTCAGTGGAGGACACAGGACGACAAGCCTATATGTTTTCATTGTCATGGTGTAGGACACATCTCCCGCTACTGTCGTTTCCGCACGTATCCACCTCGGTCGTTTCCTGGCTATCGACGTGACGACAACCACCGGCCCCTGCAGTATGGCGCTCGTGACGATGGACCGTACAATGGCACTCCTGCGACACCAGTCCGCCGGTCCAGCCGTTCGCCGTCCCCGCATGACCGTCGCTCCAGGTCACCTCAGCACCGCCGCTATTCGTCGCCCCACCCTAGTGGACGCCCTTCTTCGGAAAACTGAGCAATGCAGCTCCCGGAGGTGACGCTGCATTGGACTCCCGACCTGAAAACCCTCTGCTGACCTTGACTACGGACAAGAACCTACTTGATGTAGAAGTGGATGGCCTTCCTGTTACTGCCCTTATTGACACCGGCGCACATATTTCAATTCTGAGCTCTGACCTCCGTGCACGATTAAACAAGGTCCTTACGCCGCCAGAGTCCCTATTTGTACGTGTCGCTAGTGGAGCGACCCCGGCTGTGCTCGGAATGTGCACCGCGCGTGTGAGATTCGCCGACCGCCAGACGTCCGTTCTATTCCATGTTCTCGCTCACTGTCCACATGACGTCATCCTTGGACTCGATTTTTTGTCCGACCACTCCGCTGTAATTGACTGCTCAGCCGGCGTCGTGCAACTTGACTTGCCTGCGGCCACCGAAGAGTCGAAGATGGTACAGAACAAGCTTTCGTGCGCTGAGTTTGTTCGCCTCCCACCCCAAGCCCTAACTTGTGTCACAGTTGAACCATATCCCAGTGTTCCGGATGGGGATTACGTGGTCTTTCCCTCTCCCGGTGTTTTACTGGCCCGCAACGTTTCCTCCCCGTACACCATATTAACTGTCACAGCGAACAAGACGTGCCTTCCTCTTCTGAACTTCGGACTCAGCCCTCAAATCCTACCACAAGGCATTGTTCTCGCCACTCTTTCGCCGTCACACGAGTGCCAGATCTCATCAGTGTCACGTGAACTGGCCACAGTCGCCTCCCCGAACCCGCATAGCACCGATGCAGCCAAATCTACACGGCTCAACAATGTAACTAAGATGATTGCCTCAGACCTGTTGCCGTCTCAGGTCAAAGACCTCACTGATCTTCTTACGAGCTATTCGGACATATTTGACTTTGACGGTAGGCCCATAGGTCAAACATCGCAAGTCAAACATCGCATTGATACCGGTGATGCAGCTCCAATTCACAGGCGTCCCTATCGAGTGTCACCATCAGAGCGCCAAGTTATCCAACAGGAGGTGAATAAGATGCTCACAAAAGGCATCATAGAGCCCTCATCGAGTCCGTGGGCGTCCCCTGTAGTCTTAGTTAAAAAGAAGGACAATACCTGGCGTTTCTGCGTGGACTATCGGCATTTAAACAAGGTCACCAAAAGGGATGTCTACCCGCTTCCTCGTATTGATGATGCCCTGGACTGCCTTCATGGCGCAACCTATTTTTCTTCGATAGACTTACGCTCCGGTTACTGGCAGATCGCCGTGGACGACCTCGACCGGGAGAAGACCGCCTTTGTAACGCCTGACGGTCTCTACCAATTCAAGGTAATGCCGTTTGGCTTGTGCAATGCGCCGGCGACGTTCGAGCGGATGATGGACACGCTTTTGCGCAGCTTTAAATGGTCTATCTGCCTGTGTTATCTGGACGACGTGATTGTCTTTGCCCCAACCTTTAAGTCTCACCTCGAGCGCCTTTCCTCAATTCTTTCAGTATTTCGAGAGGCTGGGCTCCAACTTAATTCTTCGAAATGCCATTTTGGGCATCGCCAAGTTACTATTCTAGGGCATCTCGTTGACTCCTCCGGCATCCGCCCCGATCCCGACAAAGTCCGAGCTGTCCTGGATTTTCCTGTACCGACTTGTGTCAAGGACGTTCGAAGTTTTGTGGGCCTATGCTCATATTTCCGACGATTTGTCAGAAACTTCGCAGAGGTCGCACGCCCCCTCACTGATCTTTTGAAGAAAGATGTACCATTTGAGTGGGGTCCTGATCAAGGCACGGCCTTTTCCCAGCTCATAACACTTCTGACCACGCCACCGATTCTCGCCCACTTCGACCCGTCTGCTCCAACCGAGGTCCGCACTGATGCTAGTGGCTACGGTATTGGCGCGGTTTTAGCCCAGCGTCAATCCGGTCACGATCGAGTTCTTGCGTATGCCAGCCGGCTCCTTTCTCCTGCCGAACGCAATTACTCTATTACGGAACGCGAGTGCCTGGCCCTTGTATGGGCAGTTGGTAAATTCCGCCCCTATTTATATGGCCGGCCTTTCACAGTTACCACTGACCATCACGCTCTATGCTGGCTTTCAGCCCTCAAAGACCCAACGGGGCGCCTTGCTCGTTGGGCTCTGCGCCTCCAGGAATTCACATACACAGTGGTTTACAAGTCTGGCCGTTTACACCAAGACGCCGACTGCCTCTCTCGGTACCCCGTTGACGCTCCAGATCTAGTAACCGACGACGCGTCCATCTGTATTTCCTCGCTCTCTGCTTTCGGCAACATGGGATGTGAGCAACGGCGTGACGCGTCCCTACGAGAGCTAATCGACCGCCTGAACACAGGCTGTACAGACAGTTCGCTTCGCATGTTCGTTGTCATAGACGGCATTTTATACCGCCGCAACATGCACCATGTGGGAAACGAACTACTACTCGTAATACCCACTCATTTGCACTCGACCGTACTTCAGCAACTACATGATGTACCAACGGCTGGCCACCTTGGTGTTGCCAGAACGTACGACCGTGTCCGCCGACGCTTTTTCTGGCCCGGCCTCTACCGTTCTGTACAACGTTATGTTAGGTCTTGTGAGTCGTGCCAACGCCGCAAAAGGCCAGCGGTACACCCCGCCGGGCTCCTTCAACCGATCGACGTACCTGCCGAGCCTTTCTATCGTGTCGGCCTCGACCTGCTGGGCCCTTTCCCTCTTTCTACCGACGGTAACAGGTGGGTCGCCGTCGCCATAGATTACTCGACCCGTTTCGCAATTACGAGACCTCTTCCAAGCAGCTGCGCTACAGATGTCGCCGACTTTTTGATTCAAGACGTCATCTTACATCATGGCGCTCCTCGTCAACTGGTCACCGATCGCGGTCGCTACTTTTTATCTAAGGTAATCGACGATCTACTTCGTTCTTGTGCAACCAAGCACAAGCTTACGACGGCCTACCATCCTCAAACGAACGGCCTCACAGAACGTCTGAATCGCACGCTCACTGACATGCTCGCCATGTACGTGTCGACGGATCATCGTGACTGGGACATTGCGCTACCCTTTGTCACTTTCGCTTACAATAGCTCACGCCACGACACTGCTGGATATTCTCCCTTTTACCTTTTGTATGGAAGAGACCCGACATTGCCGTTCGACACGCTTGTACCCAACCCTGCCAACCTGTCCACAGCATATGCTCGCCGCGCTATTAGCACCGCAGAGAAAGCCCGTCAGATTGCCCATCAGCGCCTTTCGGACTCGCAGCTCCGTCAGAAACGTAGCTATGACAGCCACCATCGGGACGTCCACTTTAGTCCAGGTGACCTCGTTCTTCTGTGGACTCCGTCGCGGCATGTTGGTCTGGCTGAAAAGCTTCTATCCAAGTATTCCGGACCTTATCGTGTGCTACGGCAGGTAACTGATGTTACCTATGAAATAGCACCTCTAAACCCTTCGATACCTTCCACATCTTCCGACATCGTCCACGTCGCTCGCCTCAAGCCGTACATCTCGTCCAACACCTGCTAACAAGCGCCGGGTCGGCGCTTTTCGCCGCCGGAGGTCGATGTTGCGGGTTCGCGGCTATGCAGCTATGCGGGCGGTGCGAAGAAGAAGACGACGACGTTGGTGGGCTGTTCGAAAATACACAACGGCTGCCATCTTGACTGCTGGAGTACTTTTCTACTCTAAAGTAGTAAATACATTCGCAACAATATTAAAGAAACTCAAGCAGTCAATCAACACACAAAAGGAACTTGAGAAAACTTGGCTTCGAAATGTAAAATTCACAGGTGATCCCGGCTGCGCGAAGTACAACCAGTGGGCCACCCCAGAAGACAAGCTCGCGAATGTGTACTTCTACCTGAAAGACGATTCCCAGACGTGGTACATCAACAGGGAAAGAAGCATGGCTACGTGGGACGACTTCCGCAACCAGCTGATCGACACCTTTAGTAGTCTTGACAGAAAGGAGAATGCGCAACGTCTCTTGGAAGCTCAAATTCAAAAACCAAATGAGAGCGTCGCTATGTTCGCCGAGGACATGACCCGTCTCTTCGGCAGGGCGGATCCCGAGATGCCGGAAGCCAGGAAGCTGCGGTACCTAATGCGAGGCGTGAAGGAGCAACTGTTTGCTGGGCTTGTGAGAAATCCGCCAACATCAGTAGCTGAGTTTACGAAAGAAGCGACAGCTATTGAACGGGCCCTACAGCAACGGTACCTCCAGCAGAACCCGGTCAACGTTCGAGCGAGTAGCCCTGTTACGACTGTGGCGAGCCTCTGCGACAACGACAGGCCTCTGTGGGAAGTCATCCGGGAGATTTTAAGGCAGGAGCTTCGGCAGCTTGGTTTACTTCTAACAACTGAACCGACACCAGCATTGTCTTTTGTCGCTGATGTTGTCCGGGATGAGGTCCGCCAGGCTCTCTCTTCATCGGGCTATAATGGTGTGCGACGACATTTTATTATGCTGACGCAGTCCGACGCCCCATCGTCGCGCCTTCAGCACAGCAGACTTCAGTGACTGGACCACCACCAACCCTGCAAACACAGCCGCTGTCACTGCCGACGACTTTCCCAACCGCACCAATCTCGCCGACAAGGCGAATGCCATTCATCCAAAATGTGAAGCCCACAACGTGGTTCAATAGTGAATCCCCATTTACCTACCAGCGTCGGAAAACCGATTTGTGGCGTACCACTGACCATCGACCGGTATGCTCTCATTGTGGTGAAGCCGGGCACGTTTACAGAGTTTGCCGTTATCGCGACGCTCAGTACTCGATATTTCTTCGCTACCATGATTACGCTACGTACGACGATCGACGCACGAACAATGACACTCCTATGAATACACCGCCGCAGAATCACTGAGGCCCGGGTCACGTTTCCATCTCCTGCGCGGGGCACTTCACCTAATCGTCGCAGTTTTGCCGACGTCACCAGGGGCAGGTCCTCTAGCCCGCGACAGGGAAACTAGACGCAGCGACCTCGGGGGGTGGGTTTGCCATTAATCGAACTTCCGAAGAGCTCCCATTGCAGACATATAACAGCTCGAAGCCACCGATGCCGAAGACGACGACAGCAACGTCCAATCCGACTAATGGAACAACTGCCGACGTAACCGACGTTATCAGCGCTGACCTTGTCGTTCACATTGACGGCCACGAAGTGATGGCTCTTGTGGACACCGGCTCCCACTTTTCTGTAATAAGCCTGCAGCTAGCCGACAGACTAAGGAAGGTAAAGATGCCATGGCAAGGACCCAATATAAGAACTGCAGGAGGTCATTTGATGACACCGGTTGGAAAGTGCACGGCCCGACTCTTCATCGCTGATTCCACCTTTGTCGCCACCCTCGTCATTCTTCACGAGTGCTGTAAACAGCTCACATTGGGAATTGATTTCTTGCGCGAATACGGGGCTGCGATTGACATCAATGACAGAAGCGTAACGTTCACTTTGAGCTCGTAGACTGCTACAGATGAAGAACACCAGCCACCTCGCCTCCGTATTGCCGATGACGACGTCATACTGCCGCCACGAAGTTGTTCTCTCGTATCCGTGCACTGTGACAAATTACAAAATGCTACTGGCATCGCTGAATACATCAAAGAGCTCGCATTCACTAGCGGCATTTCTGTTGCCAGGGCTGTCATCACTGTTACTGACGGATGCGCTGAAGTGCTATTGACAAATTTCAGCAGAGAACGCCGACACGTAGTTAGAGGCACGGCTATTGCCTATTTTGACCAACTCTCGCAAACAGAAGATTGTCATTTAGTGGAGGAAGCAGCAGCGTCTACTATCACTACACCGACACCTGTCGACGTTGGTCCAATGTTATCTCCCAGTAAGCGAGACCGCCTTCTCACGCTCCACTGCTGCTTCTAATCCACATCAAGAGTTGGTCAAACGGCACTGACGAAATACCGCATCATCACAGATTCCGACGCCAGACCCATCCGGCAAAATCCTTATTGAGTCGCCCCAAAGGAGCGTGAGGAAATTCAAAAACAGGTGAAAACGATGCTAGAAGATGTTGTTATTCGGCCTTCTAACAGTCCTTGGGCATCACCTGTAGTACTCGTCAAAAAGAAGGACGGTAGCTTGCGTTTCTGCGTCGACTACCGAAAGCTTAATGAGATCACAAAGAAGGACGTCTACCCTCTGCCGCGTATTGATGATTCATTGGATAGACTACAAAACGCACGCTACGTTTCGTCTATGGACTTAAAAAGCAGCTACTGGCAAAATGAATTGGATGAGAAATATTGTGAGAAGACCGCCTTTGTTACGACCGATGGACTTTATGAATTTCAGGTTCTTCCTTTCGGTTTGTGTTCGGCGCCAGCAACATTCCAGCGTCTCATGGACACGGTTCTGTCGGGACTTAAGTGGAAAACCTGCTTGGTGTACCTCGACGACGTGATTGCTTTTCGGCGACTTTCGAGGAGCACTTACAAAGGCTCGAAGCAGTTTTTGAAGCAATACGCTTGGCCAGTCTTACTCTAAATTCAGAAAAGTGCCACTTCGGCTTCCACGAACTTCAATTCCTCGGTCACGTCGTGAGCAGCCAAGGGATCCGACCCAACCCGGATAAAATTGCCGCCGTGGCAAACTTCCCGACGCCATCAGACGAAAAATTATTGCGACATTTTTTAGTACTCTGTGCCTGTTACCGGCGGTTTATTGCTAATTTTTCGCGCATCGCATGGGCATTGACGCAGTTTACTCGGGAAGATACCTCTTCAGATGGAGCGAATACCAACAGCAGGCATTTCACGAGCTTCGTCAGCGCATGCAAACACCCCCCCCCCCCGTGCTGGCCCACTTCGATGAAGGCGCGCCAACAATACTTCATACAGACGCTAGTAATGTGGGTCTTGGAACAGTGCTCATACAGTCAAAGGACAACAATGAAAACGTGATCGCCTATGCCAGGAGGACGCTGTCCCGAGCTGAAGCTAATTACAGTACGACGGAAAAAGAATGTCTTGCAATGATATGGGCAGTCCTTAAGTTTCTTCCTTATTTGTACGGCCGCCCATTGACCGTTATCAGCGATCACCACTCTCTCTGATGGTTAGTCAACTTGAAAAATCCGTCTGGCCGCCTTGCACGATGGAGTCTTCGGCTCCAAGAATTTGACTTCACTGTTGCCCACAAGTCGGAAAACGACACACCAATGTCGATTGTCTTTCTCGGTCTCCTGTTGAGACGGCATCTCCGGACAACGACGATGACGACGCGGCCTTTCTCGGAATTGTGGACACTGCCGCCTTTTCTCAACAGCAGCGTGGCAATGCTGAGCTGCTACCACTTATAGAGACGGCATCCCCGGACGACGACGATGACGACACAGCCTTTCTCGGAATTGTGGACATTGCCGCCTTTTCTCAACAACAGCGTGGCGATGCTGAGCTGCTACCACTTATAGATCACTTACAAGGGCGAACGAGTAGCGTTCCAAAGTGTTTTGCGAGAGGGCTGCCGTCGTACTGCTTGCGAAATGACGTTTTTTATAAGAGAAACTTTTCACCCACCGGCAGCAGCTACTGGCTCATCGTTCCTTCTTCGCTTCACCGTGAGGTACTGCAAGCCTGTCACGACCAACCTACCGCTGGTCACTTGGGTTACGCAAGAAAATTGGCGAAGATAAGACAGAACTATTACTGGCCAAGACTTGCCGAAGTTGTCAAAACTTACGTGCAGGCATGTCTAGAATTTTAGCGCCGCAAGCCACCATCCATCAAATCAGGTGGCCTGCTGCAGCCTGTCCGAATGCCGGCGACACCGTTTGCACAAATTGGCATAAATTTTATGGGCCCCTTCCCGAAGTCTGCCACTGGAAACAGGTGGATAATCGTCGCCACGGATTACCTGACCCGATACGTGGAAACAGGCGCTCTGCCACAGGCAATGGCAGCTGAAGTGGCACAATTTTTCATCAAAGCTCTCGTCTTAAGACATGGTGCTCCCGCAATAGTCAACACCGACAGAGGTACTGCGTTCATGGCCGAGCTTTTGGACACCATTTTCCAACTAAGTGGTACAGCTCACAGGAAGACGATGGCGTATCATCCTCAGACCAACGGGCTCACCGAACGCCTCAACAAGACCCTGGCCGACATGATAAGCATGTACGTAGATGTAGAGCACAAGAACTGGGACATCATTTTACCCTACGGCACGTTCGCGTACAACACGGCTCGTCAGGAGACCACTCGGAAGACACCCTTTAGTCTCCTTTACGAACGCGAGGTTACGACAACACTAGACGCGATGCTCCCTCATGAAATTGATGGCAACGAGACGCACGCCGAAGAGTTTACCCAGCTAGCAGAAGAAGCCAGACAACTTGCCAGATGGCGAATCACCAAACAGCAAGACGACCATGCCAAGTATTACAACCTCCGGCTCAGACCCGTCATATACAACGTGGACGACAAAGTACGGGTCTGGACACCTATTCGTCAGCGTGGGCTCTCTAAAATGCTGTTTCGAAGATACTTCGGACCCTACAAGGTTCTGCGACGCGTCAGTGACGTCAACTACGAGGTTGTTCCGGATGGCGTGCAGTGTTCAAAGCGGCGCAGACATTCACCAGAAATTGTCCACGTGCTTCGGATGAAGCCTTACTTTCAGTGACTAACTGTGCGGTTTTGGTTTCGTCTTGCTTCTCGAACGTTTAACATCTGGACGATGCTTTTTTAAAGGGGGAATAATGCCGCGCGTATGTGCCAGTGCTGAGGACAACGAAGCAGCGCGAGTGTCCTTGGCCGAGGGGAAAAGACGAAGAAGTCGTTGCAGTCTGTTTCCTGCGATTGATAAATCGTATTTGTTTCAGGCGCTTTGTGTGCTCGTCAATCTCGCGTCGTCACAATAAAAATAAATATATAAAATACACAGGTACAAGGTTTTCATAAAGTATCAAGTATTTGACAGCCAAGGCCAGCTGAAACGGATGCGTCACCAAAGGAATGAGCGTAAAATGTAATAAAAATGCTAATTCCATGCAAAAGAGGCTTACAGTGTAAAGTGTACAGGCCATTTAAAAGCCACTGAATGACTTGGTTGCAGCTTTTAAAATATCTGCCCGGCACATGCCTCTCCAGGCTTAACTTCATTGTCAGCGGTGGCTGTGGCAACATATACACAGTGTGTGCTGGCTGCTGTGTTTGTTGTATTAGCTTCACATCGAGGACATCGACGATCCTAAAGCACATGAAACATGAACAAGACTTCAGAAAGTTTGCAAAAGTACATCGAAGCCTAGCAGTCGCAATGCTTTTAATAATAGTCACATTGGTTTGCACTTTGTTCCGAAATCACTATATATATGTATGACGTACATAACCACAAATTGAGCACGTACCGAAATTCAGATGGCTCCTTTATTTTTATCTTGGATTTGTGTGGAATAACAAAATCATTTGACACTTCCACGAACATGCTAAAATCTTCATCATAGACCTGCCAAGAAAAAATGCACACATAGAATATTGCGTGATACAATTGCTGTAAAATCTGGTTGAAGTGCATCCAAGGAGGAACCAGCACACTTATGCACAAGTGGCATAGCTGAATAGGCCATTCCCTGGTCTCAAAAATGAAGCAGTGAAGTTATGTTTAGTGTTAGTTGTGTGCCTCATACTCATACACTGCTTCTGACATGTCAAACTCCAGCAACTACTTATTGTTATAGTAAGGATGTGACTTAAGTGGTTAATCTTTAGCAATGCTTCACTGTGCATATACATTCATTATTTGATGCAGCATATTAAAGACCACACTCTCATAATTTTACTCGGCCACGTTTGGTTGGGCATTAGACGTTCCATTTTGTAAAAAAACCAGTACAATTAGTGAAAAACTTCGAAATACTTGTTTGCAACCTTCGGTCTGTGTCATGACCTCATACTTTGCAATGGCTGTTTTGTCAGACAATACGTACGCGACATGCAGCTAGGGGTTCGTAGAGCTTGCTTTACTTCGTTGCTACCCGTCAACTATTTCAGATCTATAGCATCCATGCCCAAGAGGATCGCGCCTGACAAATGAGTAGTGTCGATAAACGCTAATGCCATACGTTGAAAACTACCTTGCGACTCAGAAGTGTTACGACAACGCATTATTGATGCCGTACTCGGTGCACAGGCAGTATTACCACTAAACAAGACCCACTATAGAACACTCTGTGATATAAATCTACCAAGTCATGGGGTAAATAAGCAGCATTTCTACGTTACAGCGCAAAACCGCACAACGCTGCTCGTTAAGTCAAGCACGTGGTGCGCAATCAATGCAGATAAATAGATCGTTTACTATGCAGCAGAAAATTCTCCACGAATATCCTATACGCGAACACAGCTAAATGCATTTTGTGATTACTCACCTGCAAGCTTAGGCTGGGACAATCATGTTCGGTGAGCACGTTGCTGCTTTGAAGGCTGCTGAACAGGTCTTTTCTGGTGAACTCCCCATCAAAATTTACTATAATGTTATGGTCGCCAGACGTAACCAAACAATTGGACGCAATCACTCAGACGCTAATTTTATGTATGAGTAAGAAAAAAGCGGGGAGCTCTTAAAACCAGAAGCACGATGATAATTCCGCAGCTCAGCCGAAGAGCCGAAGGCTCAGATGAACAGTGCACTTTGTCCGTACGCAACGCCTTCTATAAAAACTATGCCTAGAACGCCGCTCTCTTTTCAATTAGGAGTTTCCTGCCAGCACTTAATTTCAGAGGCCATGCCTCCTGCCCTGTGTTACGACCGGCCGCCGCATGAGACCGCTCGCCTCTGTACCACTCAGTCACGTGACATCACAAGATTGTTTGGTCACTTGACAACACGGCTGCTCGGAGGCAACTATGAGAGCATTGCTGTGTTTGAAGTTGGCGGCCGTCAGACAGGTTCTAGGCATTGCAGTAAGCTATTGGAGAAACTAGTTCCACTGCGAGTGCGCGCGCGGCGAATATATTGAGGCATGGCAGCACAGGCGCTAGCGCACAGCCACTCTTCAGCATTTCTGTGTTGTATTGGCAATGTCGCTCATACTGGCTGAATATCTTTCATAAACAAACTATGTTCACAAAGTCATTATGTTCTATGGTAATACTCGAAGTATGGGAATTGTTAAATAGTTATTAAAAGTACATCGCATGCTTTACTCGCGCTACGCACCGGTGTGTCAAGGTGCCTGTTCGCCTGCGTCTACACCTATTCTGCACTATGTTCATACTTGTTTTTGTGAAGAATGTCGTAATTGCGTCAATTTTGTCGTTGTGGTATTCTCCGTTGCCCCCCCATGATTTGTCGGACGAGACGGTCTTTATATGATGCGTGGAAGACATTCCGTATTCAACTCAAGAAGTTGTAAGCGTTTGTTGCGGCACAAGTAACTGATTGTGTTATGGGTCGCTGCACAATTTGCTGTTAGCCAGTGCACTGAATTGTGAGATCAGCGGATGCGCCTGAAGAGGACTGCGCAACACATCTGTGTGCCACGTTGTGAATGAACTAATGAAAGTGCGAAATTGCCCTCGATGCCCGTTCTTCTCGGTGCAGTTCATCAAAGTTGTTAACCACATCGGCGTGGTGCACAGCGTGGAGCCAAACTTCAGTGTTTTTGTGGAATCGACGGCTGCTCTAGTAAATACAGAAAGTTTTCATCGTATAAGTCGCATTTGTATCGCCGGGACAGGACCTTACTGGAAGACACCGGCAGCAGTTTGAAGCACCGTTCCCATGGAGGCACGAGCAATGAAGATCGGCCGGATGGAATGAGGAACGAATCTTTTCCCCAGCAGGAAGCGGGCCCTGAGCTTTTCGAGTCAGACAGCTTTGGCACGCGAAACGAAGAACCAGTTAACGATTCTGCTAATCCAGGAACGTCGAAACGCAAGGCCGACTTTCAGTGCTTTCTTGAGGACGCAAAATCTGCCCTATGGAGGTTTTTAGGGCTACTGAGCATCATAACTTGTCTCACACGGCTGTTGAAAAACTTTTTTCTGAACTGCAGTTGGTATTTGAGCTCGTAATGAAGGCTTATGCGAATGAAATAGCACATGCTGTGAAGACATTGGGAGCAGACCGGGAACTTGACCTTCTGCTGTCTTGCTCCTTCATTCCTGACCTCTTCAAAGGGCTCGACAAGAAACGTGCGCAAGAAAAGTACACCATAGAGACGTTTCCTTTTGTTACACCTGAGGAGAAAGTCTTGGGCCAAGGTGCCAGGTACCACTATGTGCCGTTGCCGAAGCTACTTCATGTCCTCTGCAATATCCCAGACATTGGGGCCCATTTGAAGACTCCTGAGTCTGACAACCAGACACCGAGTGACTACGGAGATTACACGGATGGTATGCTTTATAGAGAGCATCTTCGCTGTGTGATACCACAAGGCTGTGCTTACACAGTAATTATTTAGTTTTATACCGACGAGATTGGGGTGGTGAATCTACTGGGTGCCAAACGAGGAACCCATACGCTTCTGGCCGTCTACAGCTGCCTCCTCAACCTGCATGCTAGGTACAGATCAAAGCTCCAAAGCATATACCTGGGAATACTCGTGTGATATGCATATGTGAAGACCTATGGTCCCACACCTGTGTTGCAGCCGCTCTTGACAGACTTGAACCACCTGTTTGACGAAGGCCTCACTATTTACTTGGAAGACATCACGACAAAAGTTGGGGTACTATTGTTTTGATTTTCTGGTGACAATGTGTGAATGCTCCGTCTGGAAGGGTTTACATGCTCCTTCAGCGATGGCCGTGCGTGCAGGTTCTGCATGGTGTCCACGAAACAGTTGTCGCTTAAGACAAACGAAAGCTTGTGCAAAGTACGCACCACAGACAGACACAAACTTCACCTTCAGGCAATTTCTGTGAATGGTGCCGCAAACAAACGTCTGTATGGTGTGAATGAGTCATCTGTTCTCCTCCAGTTACCTTATGCTGACGTCACTCGCCAGTTGCTGCCTGATTTCATGCATATAGTTTTAGAGGGAGGAACCGAGTGTGTTTTGCGCCACATTCTGAGTGCTTTCTTATCTGCTGGACTACTGTTAAGGAGTCACTTGAATAGAGTGTGCTGTTTTGAGTATGGCCCAAATGACAATAAAAACAAAGCAGTAGAAATTATTGTAGCATTTTTGACGAGTAAAGCTGCTTTAAAAGGAACAGTGTTGAGCAAGCGGTGTCTTTATAAATTCTTTCTACTGGTTTTTGAAGATATGATCCCTCAAAAAATGAAGACTGGGAGCTTCTACTGCAATGCAGACAAATTGTGGACATTATCTTCGCTCCAGAAATTCCTGCTGAGCGGCTTGCATACCTTGATGTGCTTGTGCAGTCATTTTTAACAGACTTTGCTGCACGATATGGCCCCAGTGCTGTAACACCTAAGCTCCGCTACATGGTGCACTATGGAAGGTTTGTTCGTGAAGTGGAACCCTTCAAATACTTTTGGGCCATGAGCTTTGAAGCAAAGCACCAGTACTTCAAAAAAATGGCAGGCTGTGTAAAGAACTTCAAGAATTTGACATTCACGCTTTATAAAGGGCATCAACTTTGGTATAGCTTCGAACTTCATGGATTTGAACTTTATGAAGGACTGAGCACAACACAAAGCAGGCCTGCTGACTGGGGCATGCTTCCGGATTGTGCCAAAAAAGTGCTAGCGAGAACAGTTCTTGAGGTTCAGTCTGCAACACTTGAGCGACGCAAGTACAGATGTGGAAGTGTTCTAGAATCGCGTAAGAAGGAGTCTCTAGAATTTCATGAAATTCAGTCACTTCTCATTGCAACTGAACAGCTATACATATTGACTAGTGCCCTAATTATTGACCACTTTGATTGGCACAAGTATTGCTACTGTGTGAAGAAGTCTCTGCATAAAGAGCTACACAGAGCAACAGCAGAAAAGTTTGAATATTGCCCGCTGGACCTCTACAGCAATCAGTTCATTGTCCCGAAATGGGAGGTTTTGTGAATGAACAAGCTGGTTCGAACAGCGCTCTCTGTTTGTAGTGCGTAACACCGAGGGTGGATCTTGCCACTCAAATTGGGGGGAGGGGTCACTTGAAATATAACCAAGGATGAATGTAGGGGGTCCTGAATGTTTTGTTTTTAGTAACTATTATAACGATAACACCATCACAGTAAAAGTACTGTTCATTCGTGCTCACAGCGGTCCCATTTGTCCTAATGGGGAATCGGAGATTAATGGCAGACACTAAAGGAAAAGGGTGGGGGGCTAACGCCGACTATGTCGTGAAGTGATCACCCCTATCGCCTTCTCCCCCTCTTGATCTGCTACTGTGTAACACGCTACAGACAGCAAACAGTTTTTAGAACTATTTCATTATTGCCACCCTGTAGTCTTGTTGTTCAGATTCTTTTTTCATTTATCATTGGAACTATTGCTTCTTCAAGTTCAAACTTTGCACGAAGATGCTTTATTGCAGTTGCTGTATCTCAAGAAAGGCAGTGTGAACATCCTTTTATGGCAGTAAGGCGATGAGTGAGGCTAGTTGATTCATGTCGAAGTCTTAGATATGTGCTGTTTTAAAGAATAACAATGAAGACACAGAGACAGAAGTGTTTCGTCTTGTGTACTTCGGTCTCTGTCTCTTCATCGTTATTCTTTAAAACAACGCATATCCAAGAATCCTTTTATTATTAACAGTTTTGTGCTATCGATGTTATGTGACACGTCTCAAGATACTTATATTTAGTGTGAGCACAGCTGCTTCCAATTCACATTATCAATGGCGGCTGAAAACCCTGAGAAATATGTGTATGTATACACAGGATTCGGAGATTGAAACAGCGCCATGCAAGGCTAAGTAAGGCACGGAAACTTGTGTGCAGACTTTCAACTCTGAACGCCCAGTTTAGAGACGGCATTATCTTTATAGCCTAGATTAGTCACAAGGTGCATAACTGTCTCGAGTAATAGCACATACTAGTCATTAAACTACAAAACTTGATGTGGCATTTGGATCCACAGGTATTGCGCAATGTTTACACATCGCTAGAGCCTCCATGAAACTCGTGGTGTTCTTATAAGTTCTTTGATGGTTCGCTTAAGGCCAACTGCAACAAAATCTGACTCTGGCAGAATCGGTCAGAAATACGCAGTATATATATAGGGTAAGTTATGAAAATGAAAGTGAAAAGTCTTGCTGTTACATATTTAATTTTTGATCTGTGCTCTAATTGCCAGCAAGCAGACGATGCAGAGCTCTAGTGGTGTGCGCAATCAAATCGGACAGAACCGGAGATGACGAAAACCACAGAGCATCGCTCCATGTTAGCAATCATGCCTGCCGTTGAATTTCTTTTTTCTGTGAGATGCCCGTCCGCGAGCGGTTGACTTAGAAAGTTTTGAAGTACGATGTCAACGCAATGCATGGCCGTAGGCTGCTTGAACCTGTATTCCAGATCAGCTTTCAATGTATTGTAAAGTCAATGTAAATTTAAAGCTCCGGAAGCTGTGGACTATCGCAGTCACGCGAAAGGATTCGAAGCCATCCAAGATAGCCATGCTTCCCTCGGTGCACTTCAGAGAGGATGAATTCGTGCACCGAGAATTTAACCTACTTGTACCGATTGTGACTACAGCCCACAAGTTCGTATATGTTCCGCAAGCAAAAGGCTGCCGGCATGTGTTTTGCAAAAGAAACAATATCGAATAACCTTTATGAGCATGCGTCTATGCATATTTCTTTATGAAATAGGTTCGTTGAGCAAGCTTATAGTGTGGGGTCAGAGATGCTTGTTAGGGCTGCAAGGGACAGGACGCAAGCGGCATGACACACTAGCATACACTAGAACACAGAATCGGGAAACAACACAAGATACAAAGCATAGAAAGAAAATGAGCACTACAAGCATCTTTAGGAGTGAGTTCAGAAAACCAGCGCCCTCGCGTGTTTTGGGCTTGGCTCAGAAGTCGTTGCAGCATTGCTGCTCTTGGACGTTCGAGACAGGCCAAGCAGGTTGTCGTAGTCTATTCAAGCGTTGACACACTTCCATCACAATCTCTCCTTCACAGTGCATGTTTATGCAGCTTTGTTAGGTTAAGATAAAAAAAAACTTAGGTGCGGCTGCGATGTGCATGCTTGAGGAGCGTGGAGCAGACGATTCCTCTGTTGTCCACGTCACTTCCATTTACTTGTAATGGCGTCATTTTTCTAGTTTTGGTACCAAAAATACTGTATTTTGCAAGTTTCTTTACTAAGGTAAGCACTTGTATTTCAAAGGCGACATATGGCAAGCAGCACTACCTCTAGGTAGAATACCTATATATTGGCTTTTTGCGGAGTACTAAATTTCGTTGCAGTTGGCCTTCAAGTAAATTATCTTTCTTCCCGTGGCTTCAACTTATGTGCTGTGGCTTCAGCGAGGCTGAAAACAACAATTAGAACTTGCTGTTTATTATTAGTTCTTCTTTTTATTATTATATAATTAATGGTGTTTGTTTTATTCTTATTTATTGTTTACTTTGTTAATGTCTGTTTCGATGGCGAAGGTTTTAGGGTAGTCGAACAGGCCTTGGCAAAAGAGGAGCTTTGCATGCCTCGACAATACTCTTGCTGTGTGCTTTCACTTGCGTACTCATTGTCACAGTTGAAACTTGATGTAATGGTGGGGCTTGCCTGAATTGAACTTGAATTGAATGTTATTTTGGTAATTTCATTGGATCAAGAAAGGATTTTCACAGGCGTTAAAATATGAAATGGTAATGTACCAAAACCAAAAAACTTCCACAGAACTGTTTCTCGCGGTAACCCGCACCTGAACATTTGAAAAGTATGAAAAGGTGGCTCGAGGGGGACTCTGACATTCATGTCTGAGGAGTGCAGACTGCGCAGATGGTCATCTTAAACTACGGCACTCAACCGATAAGGAATGACGCAGAGAATGAGTGCAGTGATTGTTTGTGTGTGCAGGCAAAGTTGTACTGGTGCAGGTGATGATCAATGCGATCTGTGGCAAAAATCATGAAAAATGAAAGCACCCACCACTGCCACTAGCTCAATGCAGTGCGTAAGACTACTACAGGCTGCGGCGTCTGTTGTATTTTGCATAGATGTGATGTGTAGCCTTGTCAAAGTAAGGCAGCAACTAGGGCATTTTCAGTGTTGTAGCACGCATTTGTAAAAAAAACTTGGGACAGTTGAAATTTGAAAAAAATAAAACAGCTTTTTGCTTAGTTATTTCAAAAAAAGCTTCAAGAAATCAAGTTTTGTGGCCAAACTAGTTTTTTAGATCGGGTGGGGGAAACCATTCAAGCCACTGGGTACCAATCGGGGAAATCAAGTTTCTTTGTTGCCGCAGGAACTTTTTAGAATTTAGTTTACTCAGATTGTGTTTCAAGTATATTGTGTTTCAAGTGTATTCCTATTTCACTTCTTAATTGGCAGTGTAGCAGGCATCAACAAACGATGAGCATGTCTTGGCTCAAGGCGCTTCACAATGAATTTTTTTGCAGTTCTCAATCACTCCCTTGTGGCATTCCACAAGTTACAAGGTTCATCACAGCAAAGGGTGCCTAAGAGCTGCACTCAAAAGAATGCTTGTCAGCTGTGGTTATAGTTAGTTATTTCAGCCTCATAGTGAAATGTGTCGCGTTTTTGTTAGTGTCTGTTGTAAGTTTGGAAAATGACACTAGTTGTGTAAAAACTGATCAACTGTGGAGACATTAGAGTAAAACGTATATAATTGTGTATGATACTATAAGGTTTGTACAGGCAAAACAGCCATATCTGTGTCATTGTTCTTGTATATATGCCCACATTGTTGCACTGTTACACTTTGAAAGGTACAGTGCAATTGAAAGTATATGGAGGAGACAAGCTAGCACGAAATGACATATTTCGCCTGAGAGCTCGTCATAGATGAAGAAAAAACATGTGGTCATTTCAGCAACAAGTGTTTGGACGTCCTGCAAATAAGCAACAATAAATATGAATAAGTGACACCTACTACTTTCTTTACTGCTTTCTTGCATCTATGATCGTAATAGTAAATGGGGACACATAAGTGAAATATACTTGGAATTAAAAGGGCAATAACGGTCATTGGCTAATGACTATGTATCGACTTCACGAACACTTCTCAGGAGGTTTGACCTTCCTAATTTGACAATGTATTTTTTGGTCATACAATGACCTCTAAAAATGTACACTGTTCAAGCTTTTTGGACAGTGAGCAATTGTTACCTTGGGTAGCTATGGTGTGAGGCCTTCAGTGAAGGAGGTGGATATGCTGGACACAATTAAGATTTTAGCAGTCAAAAAAAGGTCATGTTAGGTGCATACCAGGGGCAGAGCTGGAATAAAACCTCTTCTCAAAATTTCTCACTTTTGTACGTGTGTATATTCACATGTACATACAAACAGATCATAGATATACAAAGTATTGTTGAGCCTCCACCCTCCAAAAACATTTTTGTCTCGGCTACTGGTGCAGACACCTTGTTAAAGTAATCGGAGAGCAGGGTGGTAGCAAGTGTGCCAATAAATAAAAGCAACAATAAATGCGTAAGTTGCATATAGTGTGATATAAATTCAATTAATGGAATAGAGGGTGAATCGCATGAAGGGTAAACAGCCGTTTATTCTTTGGTACAGCGAGAAAGTTCTCTTTCTTTGCCTGAGGCAGGCGACTTTCTCAGTCCCAAAAAGTGTTCGCCAATGTCGTGGCCCGAAGTGTCGTGAAACCTCGCTGATCCTACAAAAATTGTGCCATGGAAGTGGCCTTTGGCGTTTAATAATAATGATAAAAATTTGCTCCGGTGACGTGTGAGGCTAAACAGAGGGGAAGAACCCTTACGCGCGTGCGTATGCTATTAGGTAGCTTGTAGCGATTGATATGAATTAAGTTGATTGCTAATGGATATCTCCGCATGCAGAACCAGTGGCGATGTTTGAAAGAGTCTCTTGAGAAAATGTACGCTCCGCCAGTGCTCTGTTTAGAGCTATAAAGGGCCAGTATTTTTTTTTTGTTGCCAGGAGGTGTGTTTTCTTCGCCTTCCTTTATTATTGCCACGTGTTTTAGGTGCTTCGCCAGCATTGACTGTTTTGTTCATACCACTCGGGCCGCGCCAAGTCAAGATGTTTGTAAGCTTCAGATCATGTTCTTAAGATTGCTCGCCGGACGCGAATGTTCCGGGTTCATCGAGGGATAACGTCCCCACCAGCGATATTGCTGGAAAGTTCGACAACGCGTGTATAAAAGCCGGTACGCTCGGTCGCTTGTCAGTTGATTGACGAACGACCTTGTTTGCCGCTATCAGTGCGCTTGTAAAAAGCCCTTTCGTTTTGCGGCCATAAGTTAGGCCAAATAAACAGTTTCATCGTCTATATGTCGACTGCTTTCTTCGTCAACGTCATGACCCCGTGACAACATTATTATTGTTGTTATTTGCGCAAGAATCACCTCCCCTTTGGACTACACCACCTGAGCTGATAACGTCTCTTTGCTCTGAAATTAAAGAGAAAGTCAGACGCGATTGCGACAGCTGCCCTTTCGCCAAAATTAGCCACTGACAAGATAGAGATGGGGGGCAGCAGAGTTAGCTCGCATTCACGCTCGCTGCGCGTCGCAATATGAATATGTGTTGTGACTTCTGCTGCAACCCTGCAGTTGAGGCTCTTGCTGCTTTGTATTAAAGGCTACCGTTCACCAAAACCGCAAATGTACAGTTATCAACTGTGTACTTCTCTCAACTGCTCTTCACTGGAGTTTGTCGTTGCTGATACGAAGTGTGTACTTCGTTCTGCGCCAAATCATGCAGTGCGTACTTGGCTTCTGATTTTCGGTGCAAGGGAAACACGTAGCCTTATTTGCACTTTGCGGTTAGAGCGTTCACTTACTTCTTACAAGCCCCTCCTCCACCTCACATTGCACTGCATGTTCCTGACTTGCATGGCGTTTTCACAGCAAATCTGTGCGTGGCCAGTGTATTCAGACTGCGTCTGTGTGCAAGAACCTCTCACGTACGTGCATCAACAATTCATCAACTAAGGACAGGCTCACTAAAAGGAAGAAGGGAACAGGTGCTGGTCCAAAAACAAGTGAGGTCATGAGCGAAACGTGAAGCATACGTGGCAAGCCTCGGAGTGAAGACGCATGCTCTTACAATAGAAAACTTTAAAGTGGCACACACTACATTAAAAAGTGAATATGCGGCTAGCTATTTGCGACTTCAAGGTGTGATTGACTATTGCTGGAAATATTTTGTCTAGAACGCCTAGCCGGCCATTAACCTTCACTGGCAGCCCCGCCACGATGGTCTAGTAGCTAAGGTACTCGGCTGCTGACCCGCAAGTCGCGGGTTCGAATTTCAGCGGCGGCGGCTGCATTTCCGATGGAGGTGGAAATGTTGTAGGCCCGTGTGCTCAGATTTGGATGCACGTTAAAGAACCCCAGGTGGTCGAAATTTCCGGAGCCCTCCACTACAGCGTCTCTCATAATCATATGGTGGTTTTGGGACGTTAAACTCCACATATAAATCTATCGACCTTCACTGGCAGCAACAGCCACTGATTGCAATTGTGTGTACTTTTAAAAACTGAATAAAGACATACCTCTATTAAGATATACGCAATTTTGATGCATTTAACGCAATCCGTTTTCGGGAGCGATAGTCACTCGTCGACTTACTCTGGTGGTGTGATTGTTGATTTGATTGATATGTGGGGTTTAACGTCCCAAAACCACCATATGATTATGAGAGACGCCGTAGTGGAGGGCTCCGGAAATTTTGACGACCCGGGGTTCTTTAACGTGCACCCAAATCTGAGCACACGGGCCTACAACAGTTCCACCTCCATCGAAAATGCAGCCACCGCCACCGGGAGTGGTGTGGTTGTACGCAACACACAAGCAAAATTGTTTTTCAGCATACTCGAAGAAATCCTCTGAATGCCAACAAAAAAACAGCGTTGCCCTTATTTTATGACATTGAGGAGTCGTTATGGCCAGTTATACTCAGCTACATTATAGAATCGACGATAACACAAAGGAAAAAATATTTTTTTCGTTGCTCAATCTGGCAGGTATACTATCTATGGCAAATGCCACTGTGCATAGCTGCGCACTATGACAGAAATTGTGATATTGGACAACGTATGTTTTGACAAACAGAACATCAGACCCCATAAAAATTCGAAGGAAACTGAAAGCAATAGAGACGATACTTTAGAGTTAAAAAAATTTTTATTGTATAATACTGAAGAATTTGTTGAGAAAGTAGCGAAATGACGTCTTGAACTGAAGTATTTATTTGGCGCGTCACGTGCAAGCCTGCGAAAACGACAAACATACACAGTTATTGTAAAAGCTCAACAACAACGGCGCGGCGGCTTCTCTGTAGAGAGAAGACGTTGGAGACGGGACGACTACATGGGACCTCATGCGTAACGATAGGCTGGCAGTTGTAACAGATATAAATAAGCACGCTGACGCAAGACGAGTCATTCCGCTATTTACGTTATTAGTTGAAATCTTTAATACTTGAATTCAGCGTTGCCTGACTTGCCGTATACATACAGGACTCTTTTTACTCTATCATAGTCTACGTGGACACTTTCGATTAACTTCCAATTGACTGATTGTTTTTCCCACCTTTTTGTTCTATGAAAACTACGCCAAAAGACTGAAATCATTCGGACAAGCTTTTCATCTCTGCCTTGTCACGCGTTTTTATAAAAAAAATTCATTCGAAATCACGCAAATTGTTCGTTCAACTATAGTTCCGGTCCTCTGAAAATCTCCTGGTCCAGACGTTAGTATAGACATGCAAATATTTCTTGCTGAAGCACGCGACGAGCGTCAAAGTGGCACGTTTTCACGTGCGCTACGAGAGACGAACAGCTTACTTTTGTTAGCATTGTCAGTGTTCGTAGTTTATCTGAATGCGGCGGCATTGAAACAACGTATCCATGGTGGCCAGGGATGGAGGCTTGCACTTGTTTGGACCTGTTTATACTAGCAGCTCGATAGGATGAAAAAAAAGAAAAACGCGACGAAGCTTCTTGCCTCGCTGCGCCGACGCGAGTTGAACTTTTCTCTGATACCATTGGCGATTCATTTATTAGTGTTTCGCTTTCCCTGTGGCTTACAGCCAATATAACTTGTTTTCGTGGTGGCCCACAAGCACGAGCCGTAGACCACGGTAGCAGACGATCAGCACTCCGACACTCTTCCCTTTGGTTCCATCATTGCCGGGCGTTTGCGAACGACACCTGCTGTTCCGCATTCACTCCCTCTTTGACAAACCGTTAATTGAACGACTGCAGCTATTCCGACTTTGACCGATTTTGACTTGGAGTGTACGAAAAGTTTGGGTGAGTCAGTTTACATGATGGATGCTAAGCTTAGGGCGGTGCTTCGCAGATAGAGATTTTTGAACTGGAAACTTGTAGCTGTACGTACGCTCTGATATTGCAGTACGCCATTGATTGCCTTCTTAAAGGCGCAGTAAATCGAAGTCATTGGGCAGGGTATCAAGTGAGCAGACGTACTTCGCTTATTGTGAGGTGACGTCAGTTACCTGGAATAGGACCTCCACTTGCAGTATTGAACACGATCTGCGTGATCTCATGCGAAGAATAAGGAAACACTAGTCCAGCCTGAAAGATCGCCTGTGTGGGCATTTGACTATGCATTGTCAGGAACTTGGCTGTGCACCTAGGCGTATAGCAGGGCTATCAACTCGTTCAAACGCCGGAATGAAACAGTCAGAGAAATTGTAGAGCTGCAGTCCATCGAAAAACAAAAAGAAAAGTGCATCAATTTTCACTGCTTTTATCGTACATTTAACGACAATTTTTCATGTTTCCTGGTTGTTTCCTAGCATTTAACGTATGTTAGTGCTGTAAACACACAATTTCGAGGCATTCTTATGAAAGGTGATTTTAATATGCGCGAGTGATGTATTCTTTTTCGATAAGATCACGCAGGTGAGTTACGTTGGCTGCCTACGAACGTTCATTTTTAAAAATAAAGCAGCTGTTACTATGGGCTCGCTTGTTTTTACTGCTTGCGTCGCCCTTGCTTTTCTTACAAAAAATTAGTTAAAAGATAAATTTGTTCCAACAAGGCCGGCTTGCAGTTCTGCTTCACGTCATCCTAGTTGCCTATACCTATGGAAACTGATTTAAGAAGCAGTATTAAAGTTACTCAAATATTCTCCACTCTAAATATATTGGTCTACACTAAAGTACTATTTAATTTTGAGTTTCAGTATGTATTTCACTTGTCTTTCATTCGCAAATTAATTCGCAATTTTTTAAGAATTTACGAAAGCACCACAGAAGCATTGGCAACGCGCCTAAGTGTTTCTTATAAGCGTCAGTGAGTTGGATCCACGCAATAACACATTAACATCGTGTTTATTACTTTACAAGACAGGTGCAGAACTTCCTCAATAACTTTCACTGATTCGGGCTTTGGTGGATAGCCATGTCTACCTGGAATTAGAATGTCACCTATCTCTCAATCAATCAATAAATCAATCAATCAATGTTTTTATTAGCATCAGAAATGTACATTGTGAGTAAATATGCAGGTGGAGGTTCCAAGGTAGTAAACCGCAGGCGGGACCTCCCATGTTAATACAATAAAAAAGCTAAAATATGAATAACGAAAGAGCAAGTCACGGAACATTTCAAACTTTTTTTTAGAAACAAAGCAAGATATCGAAAATTAACCAAATCTAGCAGTTACACGTTTAATAGAGACTTTTTAAATTTCCCTTAAAAACATGAATGTGCATTATGTCTTTCACACCATGTGATAAAGGTTTCCATAATGAAATTTATTTAATAACAATGCTCATTTTTCCATGATTAGTGCGAACTTTAGGTAATAACAGGTTATGGGTTACCGAAAATGTAGTATTATTGGAATTATCCAACAAGGTAATAGGAAATATGTCAATAGTGAGGGTGCGGTGGAAAATTTTGAAAAACAAAACCCACATATTATAAACGTGCATTTGAGAGGTGGGTAATGCGTCGAAGCTGGCGAGAAATCGCATGTGAGGGTGCTTGACGTGAAGCGAAAGTTATGAGTTGAATTGCTTGTTTTTGCAATACCTTTAACCTCTCGTGTCACTTTCAATACCTCTCGTGTCACTTACTGCTCTTTCTCTTACCTAGATTGAAGTGACAAAAAAGGGAAGCGTTTTTGATGGCATGAAATCACACAGATCAAATGAGTCAGCACATATTAGAGAACGAAGCGTTGTGGCGCTCCCTATGGACATTATAGGACGTATTCGGGCCACCATCGGAGCCTTCCCCTTATAGCGGCTAGTGTTTTGATGGGCAACTATGGTAGGAGTGCTTTGAGAACAGGTAACTGCAGCCCCCACTTTTTTAAGTGTGGAAGAAGCAACGTACAGTGCCTTGAGCATAACGCGTCGCAAGAAACTACTTACGATTACAATATCACGGGGATATACACTAGATGAGTAGTAGAGCTCAGGCGCTTTGAACTCGTGCTTGTACACTTGCATGCCTAGTCCTGCGTCTATGATAAAGTGCTTCTTGGAGAACCTAATTTAATAGAAAAAATCTTGCGTGCCATCCGGCAAGCTTATATTGTATGTTTCAGTAATATCCGGGTTTGTGTTATTCTTGTTCAACGAACTTGAATCCCTTATCACAAAATTTGTGGTAGGCGTATCTGTAAGAAAATTAGGACAGTCATCTCAAAGAACAACCTCATTTATTGTAGTGTGCTGCATTTTAATAAAAAACTTCACACCTCCCCCCACACACATATCTATATAGTTGTGTGTGTGTGTGAAACATCAAGCCATGGTAGGAGAAGTCGAGCATAAAGAAGTGCGCGTGTTTTGGAAAGGCATGTGGCGTCGTCTCTCGCATCTAGCGCCAAAGAAGTCGACAGGCTGAAAACATGCCAACTCCTTCATCAACCGGCCATCACCATCGAAGACCTCAACAACGACGCATTCAGCGAATGTGGTCCAAAAAAGCGCATCCCCACTCTACACTGCGACCAGCATCATGAAAGCACCATCGGTGGACCTAGGCATCACGAAGCACACTGGATTAGCAGACGATGCACTCGTACAGGTCTAGTTTGAACTATTCAAACTCCGCACTACCACTGCAATCTGACCGGAATGGGAGATGGTTACAATCTTCATCGGGTACGTTACTGGTTGAAAAGTAATGTTTTCCCTCACCCGGATACTCAAAAAATTTATTCATGAAAAACATCGAGAAGAAATAATCGCCCGATATAAATATTACAATCAAGGCTCGCATATAACCCGCCATTTTTAATGCAATCGATCTCAGTTGTCGCAAACCCCAGCTGTCTTTACGCACTGGAACACCCAGAATCAGTCGGCCACTGCCATTTTGACAAGAAAAATATGTGCATCTGCTCACTGAAAGACATTCAGATTTATTTTGTAGGACGAGTCTACCTTCCACCACGTTTTGCTGCGGCGCGAAAATTTACCTTTCCGCGTCGCTGCCCCGTGGGACTCATGTTATGGAGCCACCTTGTGTTGTGCTTCCAGGGTCACACCCTTCGCCCACCTCCTGATTTTCCGTCGCTCGGCTTTTCACTAGCTCATAACGCTCACCTCGAATCTCACATGCTCACTGCGAGCGAGATAGAGCAGCGGAAATATAAAATTATTCAGCGAAGTCCTAGTTTTTCTGTCCACATTCACGCGTCAGAAGAGCTCAGCCCCTAATTACGCAGCCAGACAGATATTCCCATGTACATTCATTGAAACTCCGCCTGTTCTGGCGTCTACGTCCAGAGCCGTTACCTGAGAGTCCATCTAACACAGGAGTCTCCGAAGCATCGTCTCAAAAGGGCTGCCGTCTGTCAGAAGCTTCCAATAGGAACAGCGTTGAAGAGCCTGTGTGTTGATTCTGGCTCATTACCTTCATTGCCTAACAAATATTACAGCACACCAACGAGTACCAACCATTCACAAGTTACATCAACCTTCCAAGGAAAGCAGGCCCATATTTCTAAAGGAAGTCCACCTCATGGGATTTCGCCCCACCAAGAATACCCACAAAAGGACAAGAACCACCCAACAGCTACAACAGCTATACAAAAAAAGACAATCAAGAACCAAAGCTACAATGCAAGCATACTTGTAGCTTAAAGTATCTCGTCAGAAACAACCATTAAAAGAAAGACTACTGCAACAACTGAGCCACCCTCGCCGAAAACTCGCCGAAAAAATGGTTAGGAAGTTTTCAGCCCCAGCGTTCAAGGCTGCACCTATGATCAAATCCTTTGGCAGAAAACCACCGAAAACGACAAAAAATTGCAAGCCACCCTATTCACAATGCAAGCACATGAACATTGCCCCATTAGCCCCGACTATTCAACACGCAAACTGCAAGCACATCGTCTACTTCAGTGACAACGCAGAATCCAACGTCTTTGACATTCAACCAGCCGGTGCTGCAAGGTTGTGCAAATTTCGCTCGTTTTTTTACGAGAACTCAAGCGGTGCTTTTATCAGTACACTCTTTCATCAGTATACGGGAGCTTAGGAGCATATATCAGGCATTGTGGAACAGTCAACGTCGCCCACCAGAACATTCCTGGACATCACCGGATAGCTAATTCCAGTGTTAAGCTCTAGACTTAGATATTCATGATGATGATGATGATGATGTGTGTGGTGTTTTTTTGCGCAACGGCCAATCGGTGGACAAAGAGCGCCATTTTGGTATACAATAGATGTGAAGAATGTGGTGGCTTGTGGCTGTGGGGGCGCCTAAAATTTCTCACCGTAAAGGTGGTTGAAGCGTAACGATTAAGATATGAGTGTTTCATGAAATGTGAGCAGGAAAAACTAGGGGCAAATGGTTGTCATAATAAAAACCTTGAGGCATGGTATGGGCATGGATATTTCATGAAGCACCCTTGTATCAAACCAAGAGGCACGAGACAAGTGCTTTTAGTAATGTACCTACCACAGCAGCGACCTGTGGTCAGAGGCCGTGCCGCGGATTGCTAGGATAAATCACGTAAAAGCAATTAACATCTTTAGAAAGGCGAAAAGTGAATCATGTTTGAAAAGGGGATCTCTACTGATGAATATCGCAAGATAAAGAGGCATTTGCTTTCTGTAGGGTAATGGGATATGTTTTTTTCCTTATAGGATGTAAGGCACTACACTGAATAAGGATATTGAGAATGGTAAGAGTGACACCACATTTCTCGCACATGAGTGGATCACCACCGGACAATACGTAAGTGTGTAGTGTCTATGTGTCCTATTCTGAGCCTGGTAAGTGTTGCTTGTGTACAGCAAGACCTCGATACTAGTGGCCATTTTGCAAGATTTGGTTCGATAACGTGTAGCTTCTTTTGTTTTTGTGTGTCCCATGTTCTCTGCCATTAAGTCCTGACCTTTTATTTTAGGAAAGGTTTTAAGTTCGTTTTAAGTTTGTTTCAGCGGAGGTTTGGTAGATGGCAGCAGCCAGCTGATCCGCCAAAACGTTGCCTTCAATCTCGCAATGCGCCGGCACCCAGCATATTACGATATTCTGTTTAGGTGCATAGAGTGTGCATAGCAGTGTGTGATATGACTGCAGGGCTTTTGTGCGATTCAAGAGTTTTCAGAGAATTTACAACGGTTAGGGAGTCTGGGTAAATAACAGCGTAGTGAATGCTCACTTCTATAAAATGTTTAACTGCCGCAAGGTTGGTGCACGCCTTCGATGTGAAAATGCTTGAGCTCGACTGGAGGGCACCAGTACTCAAAAAGTGCGGACCGACTGCTGCATTGGATACACCGGCGTTAGACTTCGACGCATCTGTGTAGAATTCGGGGCAGTTATATTTGTGTTGGAGTTTCAGGAATTACGTACGGATATGTGCAATGGGCTTGTGTTTTGAAACTTCCTCGAAGAATATTCTTCGAGAAACTTCCTCGAAGAATATGAATAGGAATCGGGAATCTGCATCAAACTTACCTTCTTAACCAGCTGGAGGGAATACAAAATAAAGCGCTCCGATTTGTGTATTCTCAGTATTCTCGAGAGTTCAACTTAACCGCGCTCCGCAATAGGGCAAGCATTCAAACACTGGCGATCCGGCGACGCATAGCTGGATTAAAATTTCTTTATCTGCTTTATCATGACAACATTAACATCAACAAACACGAGTACTTGAAACCACCATATCAGCGCTCCGCCAGAACAAACAACGACAAGAGTATTAGGCCTTTCATCTCCCGTTGCAATTCATTTAAGTATTCCTACTTTCCGTCAGTAATAGAAATATGGAATAACCTGCCACGTAATATAGTGTCCTCAGAATCTCTCGAATCATTCAATACCAATCTTGACAAGTTTTTGGATCAGTAAGTTGCAGCGTTGTAGAATAATGGCGCAACTTTTCATTGAATGTACGTTTTGATTGTATGCCACTCGATGTTTCAATTCTTAGATCTGTGTGTAATATGCACTCTTCCCTGTTAGCCTGTGGTGTTTCTATTCTGTTTTATTTCTTGGTTCTTCGACTAGATGTACAGTTGTAATTTGTAATTGTTTAGAGTAGTCTGTACTGTTCATTCTTATTTTTTCCCATGTTCATTTTTTTGTTCACTATTTTTTGTTCTGTGGTCTAATGTGAAGATGACAATCTGTATAATTTCTTCCCACTCCTGTATGAGCCTGTTAAGGCTTACAGTATCAATAAAAAAAGATACTCTTTTTCAGGTTAAGGCTGAACCAATTTTCATCCGCCTATTTTGATATCCTATTTAGGTTGTTCTTAAGCTGCTATGGTACATTGCTAAACTGCAGGATTTAAATCAATTCTGCACATCATCGACGTAAACTGAGTAGAACACATTTTATGGTATACAGAGACTCAAGGAGATAACCTTTATAATAAACAGGGTGCAACTCAGCACCCCACTCATCGGTTCTCTAGTCTCCAGGGCCAGTGGTCGTGAGAGAACATTACCGACACGAACATGGAATGTTCGATTGGAAAGGTATTTCTCTATTGTGGTTAACATTTTCCCACATATGCCTAGTTTGGACAGGTCCCTTATTATCCCAAACCGCCATGCAGTCTCGTACGCTTTTGCATGTCAAGGAAGACAAAGAGAAAAAAAAATTTGTGTATCAAAGCGTCATGAATATTTTTCTCAATGCGTATGACATGGTCAGTTGTAGAATGACCGTCTCGAAAACCGCACTGATTGGAGTCACGCAATCATATAAATTCCAGGAAATGAAGCAACCGATGGTTGATCGTCCTTTGAAAAAACTTGGCAGTATATCCATTTATGGAGAGTGGGGCGAAGCATTCGTCCGTCCAATCGTTCTTGCTTCCGTCTGTCCACGTGTCTATATGTGTGACCGTCCATGCGTCCATCCGTCCGTCTATGCATGCGTCTGTTCGTGGCGTCTGTCCCTGCGTTCGTCTATGCATCCACCCCTGCTTCCGTTCATTGCGTCCATCCATGCATCTATCTGTGTTTCCGTTCGTCCATCTATGCAACACTCCAGGTACCACCATCTCGCATCTTTTGATCTATATATTTCCCATATAGAAGCACCGCAATTCAGCGGACATTCCAAGGACTAAACGAGAGGTGGCACACACACTTTTCTACGGCTAGCGCTTCGGGTCTACTTCCCACCTTTTCATGGTATTTACTAGTTCATTGTATTCATGGCACTGCGACTCAACGTTCGCTAAACCTTTTTAAATCTAAGAAGGTTACACACAGCGAGTATAACGTAGTAACCCTTTCTTTTCAGATAGTGCTCAATGTACATGCCAATGACTGCTAATGGGAATCGCAGCGTGCGCGTAATTTAAAAGCCGAATGCTCCAGGCTCTCATTCCCTATTAGCAGCCATTCGCATGTACATTGAGCGCTATTTATTCTGTTAAACAATGTACAGCAGAAATCTCTCACCGGCACTACCTTGGAGGTCAAAGTGTTATACTTGTTACACACTACAACGGCTACGAGGGACGAACGGGTGCCACTATAAAAAGCTTCGCCCCAAAAAGCTTACACAGGCAACTAGTTAAGGCTACGGGCCTATAACTTGCAACTGAAGATGGATGATTTCTCTGGTTTAAGATGGGGATAACAGTGGCTTCTTTCCAAGAACTAGGTATTTAGCCTGAGAACCATAACAAGTTGTATAATGTAATGACTGTTTTTTATTTTTCAAAAGGTAGCTACCTTTGGATTTCATAGGCAACACAATCAAAGCCTGGAGCAGAATTACTGTAGCAATTTAGCGATGTCTGTAGCCCAGTTAAGCTAAAGGTTGGTTGTTTGTCTCACGTTTCGTACAGTCGCGCTTTATGTTCTGTTTTTCTATTCTTTTTTCATACTGTTAGAAGCCAAAGAGTAGGGTGACGAGCTGAGAACGTGTTGAAAGTGCTCCCCTAAAAAGTATGCGTAGTCTTCCAAGCTGCTGCTTACAGTATTCACTAAAGGAGTGAGTGAGATTCTCGGCCTTTTATTTTATTGAACCTGTTCCAGACCTTGGATTCATCTGTATTAGTACTTACACCTCACAGAAACTTTTGCTAGCTTTCTTTTCGAGCCTGTTGGGTGTTCTCCTGCTCTTGTAGTCACGTGCTTGAAATTGACCAAACTATTCGCTGTCGGAGAGTCAGAGCACGCCCGCCATGCTTTTTTTTTGCATTTCCCGCGTATTCCTGCACTCATCATTGCACCACAGAACGCGCCGTTTACAAACCTGGGGTTACTTGTTTCGAGAATACATTCCAAGGCCGCATAAATTATAACGGGATGTGCAATACTTTAGAGCATCATCCAGGGCCAAACCAGATATCTCAGCCCACGTCACGTGAGTAAGAGCTCGGTAATGTTCCCAACTGGCTCAGTCGAGTTCCCACCAAAGAACTTGCGAATGAATCTCATTTTTTTCGGCGTATTTAGCATTATCAAGAAATGGTCACTCCCATACAGGTTTGTTGAAACACTCCATTTAAATTAAGGTGAAAACGTCGGCGATCATAAATACTAAGATTTTTGACTGAGCATCGTATGTTTGCGAGGTTTTAAATATGTAGACTTCTTTTTGTTCAGGAGGCATGCGCCAGCGGAAAAAAGAGATTATTCAATAACATGACCTCGCGCATGGCAACGGGAGTCACCCCACAAATAGCTATGTGCATTGAAGTCTCCCAGGAGAAGATACAGTTCAGGAAGTTGATCAATGAGTGATGGATTGTAAATCATGTCTATTCAGTTGATGGAGTAGAGGTATGTAAATACAGCAAATTGTGGCCAGTTTGTTGAGGATAATAGCTCGTACAGCTACTGACTCACGGGATGTCTTAAGCCTGAGATGTGTACAATAACAATCATAATTACAATTAAAATGGCGAAACCGCCGAATAACAAAGAGCACCATCCCATTTCTTGCTAGAAAAGTTTTCTGGTTATCGTCGAGGCTTCTGAGCAGTCCTCTGACGTTACACCTTAGTATTTCTGTCATTTTAAAGTTGTGTCGTGCTGTGTGTAAAAAACTGTTGCCTTAGGTTGCAGGACCTTTTGGGGGCCCTGTATTCTGAGTTTTTATTTATGACGCGTTTCAAAGAGTTGCACCTATTCTCCGGCGTTGGAGGCGCCGGAGGACTAGTATTCCATTACCTCTTGTGAGGTGGTGGGTAACGCCTACTCGGCAGGCACGTTCACAGATGTTTCAGACCCAACTGCGCTTGCAGTGGCCGGGTGTCCGGCAGACTCTGAAGTCTGCTGGCCTGTTTGGCAGGGGGTGGAGCAGCAGAGGGTGGACCAGTCGGGGGCGCTGCTGGCGTGACCGCGGTCACAGTCACACTCTGTGAGACATTCGCGGGCGCAAAAACACGTGGCGCGGCACCCAAGCGCATCACGTCAGCGAAGAATGGAGAAGACTGGTTATCAGAGGCGAAACGAGTTGCGCGCCTCTTGGAAAGACAAATGGAATTTTACTTTCAGCTCTAGAATGTCTTTTTCGTTCTCCAACGAACCAACGAAGGGCAAGCTAGTGACTTCGCGTGGTGAGTACTTAGTCTTCTTTACTATATATATATATATATATATATATATATATATATGTGTGTGTGTGTGTGCGCGCCGCGTGTGTGTGTTGGAAAGAGTAAAGAATGAAGTTAGAACATTGAACAGCCAGATCAGCAACAAGTGCTGTCTCTGTCTCGTCATTACATTAGCGCAACTTCAACAAAAACTGAACCTTGAAGTGGAACCTTCCTGTCTTCTTGGGTGGTTGGTGTGACGCATTGAGCAAGCAACTCGACCGCTTCGGCAGCTACCTATCATACCTCCAGAGGGACTGCGTCAATGCCTTCACAATGGTCTCAGGTTACCACTTGACAGGTGGTAGGCTACCACAAATCCTCTTAGTGTGTGCACGGGCTTCCAAGGCACACGCTTTCAATCGCGTACGCTTTCCATGACATGCATGCCGTGCCCATCACTGCTACAGAGTAAACATCTAGAAAATACTGTTCAGGGCTTCCCTCGATGTGCGTGGCATAACAGTGAGCACTGCTACCATTCCATACTCCACGAATGTAAATCCTCGACATGTGGGTGCCTCACCCGACATAATTGTGTACCTCATGTGTGACATCACGTGCATGACGCAACAAGTGAAGTGCTTGGCATCATTGAGCTTTCACTCGGGCTGTCATTACACCACCACCCCGGCTACTTCGGCTCTCACATAATTCTCCGATTTGCAGAACGACCCTAACGGGTGTGTAGAAGTGGTTAAATGCGCTCGGGCGCTCGCCATGCATGGTCTGAAATCACACAAATGGTTCGTTGTCATTTTTGTCTTTGCCGCGGCCAAAGCCATGGCACACGTACTACGACATCAAGCGACATTTTTTCGCTGGAATGGTTTGCAGCTCTGATTGCTGCGTATGGACCTGTTGGCAGTGACACCACCAACGAACCTGACAACTTTATTGCAGTGGTCGATGCTCAAGAAGCACTTGTACTGTCCACACTTCATTTCTTGTCTTCTCCCTAACTTCGTTCTCTCGCAGACTGTAGCGCACTATTTAGGTTATGAAAAAGCAACTACATCAATACCTCACATTGCTAAAGCACGAGAAGGCCATCTTGTCGAGGTCGAAAGATATCAGATTTTGTCGTCGACCAAGTGCAAACTGAATGAGAGTCCAGGGGAAAGTAGTTCACCTAGCCAACAAGTGTTGCCCGCCCATTGCACCTAGGAAAGAAACCTGGGAAAACGGGCAGGCATGCAGCGAGGGACTGAACCACGGCGGGCGTGGCCTCCGGCAGCTGGAATAATTGGTGTCGTTAAGTTTCTTTGTAACCAATTTTTTTCTGTTTTCTAACCAGGACGTCACTCCAGAGTCAGGGATTAGAAACACAACCTCAGGAGCGCCCGCAAGGCATCAAACACTCTCAAGATTCACCAGCGAAGCATAAGGAAGCGATAAAACGTGCAGTTACGACTTACAATACACGCCTCTCTGGTACTTTTCCGCCACTTCACTGGTACTTTCCGAACTGACGTCTTTGGACAAATTTTCGCACTTTCATTAACGTTGCGAAAAGCATACGTGTGTACGCTTTCCGATTTTCTTGTTTCGATTGCACTGATGTACCGTATACAACGCGCGGAGGTGCAATTAGCCCACGGTTAGAGTCTGAGCATAGCTGTAAAACCAGCGCTACGTAATTGGGAATGGGAAGTCAAGTCTGTGTTGTTGAAGAAGCAACTTGATATTGCAGACAGCGCAAGTAATTGAGGAACGGCGTATTTTGGTTCCAAACCATGTTTGCAAAATAATCGGTTCCATGCAGCCACAATGGAGTGCTCTGGTGTATTTGCTGCACACCTCAATGGCGTGCAGCAGATACACAAGACAGGCGCTGTTGCAGTTATCTCGGCGTGCCATTCAGTGTACAACACCACTTCGAGCTCAAGAAGTTTTCTGTAGCATGACTGCGAATACAGAGAAATTGTTGATGCTTGTTTGATCAACTGTCACCATTACCCTTCGCACTGTGGCACTGATGAGGTAGGCAAAATTTTGCAGTTTGTCTCGCTTGCGGAAGTACTTTGCCCCGACGTATTCATTTTACGATCGCGGGTTCATCCGGTGGAAGCGGCAAGGCACGTAAGTCCGCACTTCCCATCTTTTCTTATGGGAGTTTATGGACTAAACCTCCTTTCACAGCCACATCTTTGATTGCACGGCAGGCCACCTATGGCCCGTGGGCATTGCGAATACTACCAGTATCACTGACTACCTCACCGACTACGCAAACATGTCACCGACTACGCAAATAGCAGCGTACATAGTCAGTGATAGAAGATACCGCCAACGAGGCCAGGTGGGCTTCTGTAGCCTATCGGACCACCTCACCGGTGTTCTAGCAAATCAGCATGGGCCTACTGTGACCACTCGCGAAGTCGAACTCTGGAAATAAATGAAATGTCCTAGCTACTAACTACCGAACCCGCTACGACGGGAGACGAGACACTGCCGGAAAGCACTGCTGTCCAAGTAGCAAAGTTCTTTACCGAGAACATCATCCGGCATCATGGTGCCCCCGAGGTTCTCATTACCCGTAAAGGTACACCCTTCACCTTCACAGCGGATTAACTCGGGCTCTTCTTAGGTACCGTGAGACAAGTCTCCGCCGTACCCCACCTACCACCCACAGACTTCACCGAGCGCGTAAAATAAGACCATCGCCGACATGATGGCCACACAGTAAAAATTTTTGCACCCAAAAGGGTGTAAAAGGGTGCTTTACGAGAAAGCACCCTTTGCAACACCCTTTAACAACCCATAAATGGTCGATTGAAAAAAAGCACCCTTTTGTTTGGGTGCTTGCCTCGATAGCACCCTAAAATAGGCTCTAAGGGTGCTTTTGTGCCTGAGAAGGGTGTAGGTGCCGATTCATCGGATGGAATATGCAGCATAAGAAGAACACATTATATATTTGGGATTTTACGTCTCAAAAACCTCAATATGATTATGAGGGTCGTCGTAGTAGAAAGCTGCAGATTTTCACCATTTGGTGTTCTTTAATGAGCGCTCATATCGCACAGTGCAAAGGCTTACACTTTTCGCCTCCGCCTTAATTCGACTGCCACGGCCGGCATCGAACCCGCGACCTTCGGATTGGCGGCCGAGCAGCGTAGCTACTGCACGAATATGTGGACCTTGCGTTAAATGACGGCCTAGACTTAGAATGTGTGAAGGTGCTCTCCGAATACAGCAGAATGCCAGTAGAAGCAAATCGCGTTTCATCTATAATGGCAATTAACTGCAATCCACGTTACGAAAGGTCACCTTAGCGTTGGTTATAAGCTACTGTTTGCTGTGGATTATATACAGGAACATAATGTTCGCCCAGTATGGGGTGTGTGTGAGCCTGCGCATGTGTTTTCGTGTGTAAGCGCGATTGTGTGTACAACCCGTGCATGTGTGCGTGCGCGTGTATGTGCGAGTCCGTGCTTGTGTTAGCGTGCCTGTGCACATGTGTACGCCCATGCATGCGTGCGTTTACGGTCGCGTGTGTGTGTTGCCGTATGTGTGTATACATGTATGTGTGTGCGCCTATGAATATGTGTGCGTGTGTATCAGCCCGTGCGCCTCCAATTTTGTGTGTGTGTGCGGGGAGGGGGGGGCACTGCTTTTTAGTGTTTAAGGTCCCACACCCTGTTCAGACTGGGAGTCTATATGGGAGGTGGCTTAAGAAATGGCGGTGGTCAACGCACTGTACACGGACTATTCAATACATGGAAAACAGCTGCACACTTTCGTACTAAATCATTGCTTACGAACTTGCTGTGGTAGCTGATTAGGTCCCTGAGGCGCTTCTACGCTCGAAAACGTGGGTTATGACCCAATTCACACGGAAAGCTGTCACTGCACTTATGCACAACCATCGTTAATATTAACAACGTTTAACAAGAACGTGCCCTGCCTTTGCTACAGGTGCTTAGCTAGCTCATTGGGCAACCATATGGAATTATGTGCTGATCATGTGGTCAGCAAAAGTTTGTTATAAACAACCTCGGCACATTTCGTGGTGCGTGACAGCCTTGTAATAAACATCCGCGACTGTAGATTAATTTGTTCCAGCTTCGACTACGCATTCAGTGTTTGCGGCACCATACGCGGAATAGCCAGACACAGACAATGCGAAAAGAAATTCCTCTGGAAAAATTGTGGCGATGCTCTCCCGCTAATGCCACCGAGGACGAAATAATTATTGTTTCTGGCCATTCCATGGTGCACTTTGTTTTCCGCAAGTTTTGCTTCACTATTTTTCGCCCACTGCAATTGCATTTCGTCAAAATACTCAAAGAACCCGAGGCTGGTAAATATCTGCGTCGCTGTGCGACTGGCTGGGAGGGAGAGTTGCCGTTTACAAGGAGTCATTCCGCGCCAAACGGCCGTCCGCCGTATGCGCCATAGCGTTTGCCTTTCGGCGCCGCCTTGGCGGGTTTCCCGCTCCTCCCCCCCCTCACCCCGCCAGCGTTGCTCCCACAACGGCGGCGTAGATAGCGAAGAGTTGCGTCAACCGAACACCTGCGTGGACAGCTGCTGCGCCGCCACGCCGCCGCCAGTGCCTCCTCCTTCTCTCTCTCAACGTTGCTCCCTCTGTCTCATCGTCTTTCAAATGCGTTGCGTTGGTCTGGGGTCTTGGTCGCTGTGTGTGTTCTAGCGAACAGGCGCATATTCAATGGTGGTCACGCATGACACCGTTGTTCGAAGTGACGCTCGGATTAAGGAATATTCATGGAGTGGCGGACACGGACAACGTGGGCCTGTTAACGGTGAGTGTACTGTTTTCGTAGGTAGTAATCATACAGCGCTAGCTGGGCGCCTGCAGCAGCTCTGCCGAAGTAGGCTGCCAGCCATTTACACAGCATGCGTTCGCGGGCCTGTTGCAGATGCCCGATTAAACGTGTGACTTAACGAGTTCACACTGCTATGCGCGATGTTGTGTAAGTGCCTGCATCACTCATACAGTGAGTGATGTGATCACTTAACAAGGGCGGGATTAGTTGCTGATCGCACATTGTCTCTACACTGCACAAAGTGATTGATATTGTTTAAGATGTGCTTTGGGCTACATTGAATAACATTTCTATTATTACTCAAATGTGCAACGTGCTTCTCTAGGTGTAAGCGTAAAAAAAAAGAAAGAAAAAGCAAAAATTATGTACAGAGGCGCACTGTACGAAATGGCTTTTTTTTTGCTTAAAGACGGTATAGTTGGAGGTGCTGATATTCCGCGATGCTTCCAGCACGTGCGCCTCGGTCTTTTTAGGCTATTTAGGACAAGTGCCACCAGCAACAGGGAAAGATCTAGCAGACTTCCAAAGGCGCGTTGTTGTGGCCATCGCCGTGCGTTGTTTTCCCTCGTTTCTGTTTGCTGTTTTTGTGCTTCGCTTCATCTGCGATAATGTTCGGCGTATAACAGAACGAGAGAGTATCCGTGACTGTCGGAGCTATGTGCGGTTGCTCTAGCATAAGCCATGGCTGCTGCAAAGTAGTCGGCGTCCGCGCGCTGTTGCCGGCGTTCGAGCGCTCTTACTTGCGTGATTGTGTTTAACTGAGTATTTAGGCACGGGTTACGTTTGTAAATCCCGTAGTCAATAATCGCTAATAGCGTGCCCCTGATTGCCATCAGAGAATGGGCTTGGTTGTCGAATATGCCGACGCTTTTTCTGAAAGCAAGCTTTGAAATTTTTTAAAAGAAGTATTTTAATACGTGCAAGGCAGTGCCTAATGCAGGCCC